>DWMX01000308.1:0-30940 GCA_018246375.1 Byasa alcinous
GAGCTCAGTATACCATCTTTCATTTTCCACAACAGATTCTTATATTGTTCAGTCTGTTCAATTACATTGGCAGGGGCGCCACGGAATTTCAAATAGTTAACCATGTGATGATACTGTGGAATAATCAATAGGGTAAAACAAATTACACTCACAACTGATAAAAATTTATACGCCGAAGATTTTATAAAGAAAATGAGCTTAAAAATTTAACATCGACTCCATGATAACTCACAAGTGCTATAGAATTTCGCGCTTCCAGTGAAAGAATACGTCGAATGATCGACCATCAAGTTCGGAAATCTTTAAAACGTGTATTTGGTACTCACTCTATCCACAAAAGTAAACCAGCGTCGTTGTTTGAGGACCAATTCCCACGTAAGATTTCCAATGAATCGGTACCGTAGAATAACGAAACCAAACAGCATTAAAAACGACGTTAGCAACTTTTCAGTTCCATGCTGAAAAAAGTTTACGAAGTACAAAATAATTGTACAATGTATTCAAAAACAAATGGATTGCTTTTTCATCCGTTAAAATCAAAAAATAAAAGCTTACCAGAGGAAAAGAGTCTCCAAATATAACATTGAATAACCGACAAGTGCAGTAATACCAACAAGATTCGTAGCTGGAAGGAATTATATATATATTTTAAGTATCCGTGTCTTAAAAATAATAATGCATAGAGTTCGTGATCATAATAAATTATTATTATACAAGAGTCCGATATCTACATATCCTGATAGAAATTTTCGGCAACATAGCTGACATAGCATATGTGACGTCGGCTATTGCAGAAAAATATTAGAAAAGTGATAAAAGAATTACATATTATGTATTTCCCTTTAACTAGGAATTCTGTTTAGGCTACTATTCACTGTGATACAAATGTTACGTACCTATTGAATTGTAATTTTTTTGCATTAACGTGATCCGGAAATCCGAGTTTATACCATACTTTCGTATCATCAAAATGTGTGAGGTGCATGGAGTACCATATGCATGTACTTGCATGCGCTAACAAAATAACTGACAAAACATGTTCCAAAATGTATACATTCATACGTGAACTCCGCATCTGAAATATGTTGAATACAATTTTTCATTACGTTTCAACTTTAGCTGTTATTGTATAAAAACGGAACAGAGCAGAGCATCCTGTAACCATTTATTTATCAAATCTTTATAACTGTTTTAAAAGAAATTAGCGAGTATACTGTTTGAAATAGTGAATATAATAATTATTGCTACTTCTATTATACATAGTAGTACTTACAGTCTCTTTAATTCTCGTAAATAATAAATACATTCTATATATCCGTCCTATTCCAAGCCAACTTCCCAACGATGCATATTGTTTGTATTTATCGTTATGTTTAACTGAAGTAGTAAATGACAAAAAGGACATGTTAAATAATATTAAATTGTATCAAGAGTGGAGTGGAATACGAATGTAATAAATTGTTAAAATTACTTACAAATTATGGACAACGGTGCTAAAGATAAAACGTCGTATAAAAGTAAAAAATTATTTCTTCTGTATACTCGCATATGGAACCTGACCAGAGGCCAGAAAGCGTGGAGCAAATGTATGATAATTTCAACCATAAATATTAACTCTGCTATCATCAGACTCGTATCCAATAAAATCCATGAAGTCCTCAGGTAATAGACAACCAAGAGGTGGACAACAAATTTATAGATGACGAGCAATATAATAAGAATCTGCAATTATTTTATGTACTTAACACTTAAACATAACTCACTACAAATATTAAATATACGTTTTCTTTATTCCAGCGAAACGTTCACCTGATGGTAAGTAAGTATGTACCGTAACAATATGGCAAATGCAAAATATTAGGTCTCGATACGTAGTTTCACCAGCGACTACGCTTTTCGAACCGGAACACAGTAAAATACTATTCAGCGTCAGAAATAAATTCTGCGCTGGCACCAACTTAGATAGACTTCAGACACAACGATCTATCTCTAGTATTAATAAAGGATATTTCAGCAACCTGCCACCAATATTTCCACGGGAGTTCCATCATGAATGTTGTGATGCCACCAAGTCGCCCTTGCCACATAAAATTTCCCCTTAACGATGCCAACTTCAACTTGGCATGATGCAAGTCCGTGTGGCTCAGAGGTCCATTTGCAAGTGATGTTCTTCTTAAACAGCAAGTAAATATTAAGGATGTAATTGGGCACTAAGTTAAATAATAAAATGTTGTTGTTACGAATTAGTGATGGGGAGGGTCAAAATTAGTTTCTTGCTCGTCAACATCAGCTCTAATCAACGGAGAACATAGGTTCCTTCTAAAACTCTCCTCACTACTAATCCAGAACCTCACTGCCTCATCAGCAGTAAGTCCTTCGACTATTGTGCCCGGCTCACTAAAGCACAACGATCCTTTGGTCTGTCACATAAGAAAACGTTACGTAATTTAAAACGGCTTTGCAAGACTAGTGTTTAGATCTCAAAGGCAAAATGAATAATTATTCACCCAGTTCCTATCGTTCCCAAAGATGGCTCGCTAAAGCTCTTCTGCATCTTGAATTATTATATTATGTAACTTAGGTATGATAAACATTAACGTATCTCAAACAATAATACTGAGACGTAACCATCTTGAAAATTTTCGAATACATTTATTCAACAAAGACTGCGGCGGTACTTGATTTAATTTCAAATATTATTGTTTATGAACAATAATCAGTAATTATTAAAATTTATTATTTATATACTTTACAATATGACTAGCAGGCAGTTATTGAATTATAGAAAATAAATGTTTACATAAGAGTTGTTGTTTTGATTCATAACAATAAATGGTGAACTTCCTTGGCCTCGCAATTCACTGCCTGTCGCTTCCACTAAGAGCTAAATATATGAATACTAGTGCTTAGTGTCCGAAATAAGCTTTAAATTACTATTCGTCTTATGAAAAGAGAGGCTGCTTAGTATCATGGTGATATGTTAAGGATAAAATATATCACGATATCAAGTAAATGTTTTAACATGAAAGTAAAAGAAATGCACCTACCTGATAGCCCTGAGTTTCATACATATGTCGTACGATCTTTTAATGATTTCATTCCTTTGAATATATAATATGTAAGACAACTCGTTTGTAATTCAGTAACCCATCTCTCCCCCATTAACACGATCCTTGACATATTTACAGGCATTGTTATACCTTCCATTGTGATTGTTATTCTATCCTTAGCAAATATCGGTTTTCTCGCAAATAGCTTCTAGTAAAAGTATTAGTCTGGCTTTATTCACAAGAAAAGCTAGCTTTGAAGTAATTTACTTTAAGTCCTAATGGAAACATGAATAACTTGTAGTTAAAATAAAGTGAAAGGTAATTAAAGAAATATTAATAGCACTGTTATTTTTATCCGGTAGTAATACTTTGTTATATTACTTGTCATACCGCTTTTATATATTGTATAAATATAATAATATCTTATATACCAATACCGATTTTAAATATTTTTGTATGTTGGCTAAAAGATATTTGTTAATTAAAAAAAAAACAAATCAATTTAAGTGCCAGGTATTTGAATTGGATCGAAATAGATAAGATTTCTTTTAGCGCCAATGATATTCTTCTAAGTCGTATTTCCTTATGACTGAGGGTCGTGGTCATCATGTGTGATGAAACACACGACGACTTACTTGGCAGTTATAATGTAGTGGTTTGCCATTGCCTTCTCCATTTCCCATACTAGTCCGACCACGGATGGTCATGACGTAGATGTGCAGGTTTCCTCACGATGTTTTCCTTCACCGTCAAAGCACGTGATATTAGTTGGTATTATACTAACTGCACATAAATTGAAAAAGTCATTGGTGCAGGCCGGATTCGAACCCGGTACCTCCGAAGTGGAAGGCGTTCAAACCACTAGGCTATCACGGCTAATAATATTAAAACAGATAAAATATAAACACTACCAGTAAATCCTCTGCCGGCTTAAACTTGTTCTAGTACATGAATTTAAGTAATATTTATAGTAGAATAAAAGTTGTAGTGAACTTTTCCAGTGCATCTTCTAACTTTTAATCAGACTACTTCGTTATAATACGGATTAATTGCAATTCTTTAATATAATATAGAAAGGAAAATATCTTAGTAGGAAAACTTTGCATTTTCCTTTCCCTGGCTTTCTTTTTAAAGGGTAAAACGAAGTTTTCAGAACGATGATCACGTGATTACGACTAGAAGAACAGAGAGCGAAACGCCGCTAATTAGAATAGCAAAGCAGTACAAGCAAAGCTAATAAAACCTTTGTTAGTGAACTCCAATCCAGAGTGGTTTTGAGTTTTTCGTTTTAAGACGACTTTAACAGTTCCTTGTTAAGGCTGCGTAACTGTTATTCATATACTTCAAATTTTGTATTTATCGTCAAAATGAAAGTTTAGTAGTCAGTGGGTTAGCTGTGCCACCGACTATTTCAAAGCTAGCACCCGAAGGACCTTCTCCAGTGTTGGAGTCCTACACTCATTATGGGTCGCTGTACGGTCGTTAGTGAGTTAATTTTAAAATTAACACCTTATTTTTAAAACATAACCTCGCTGCTAACACATACGTTACTGAATAACCAAGGTTTGTAAAAGAATACGTAAAGCTTAGAAATGCAGTTATCGGTGAGATTTGAAAAGAGAATTGTATTAGATCAAAAATACAAAAAAAATGTCATAGACAATACTATGACACTCAAGTAATAAGTACGTCAGTAAGTAATAAGTACTACGTACAAAGTTGTACGTAGTACTTATTACTTCTATGATGACACATTATCAATGGTTGAGGAATAATTTATGGTGTAATCTTTGCTGACTGCTATACATATCAGCATTGTTTTAACAGCGATTATTGTTTCATAACGTCCGGATTTGTATAGAAATACTTGTAACTTACTATGTAATCTATGTACTATCAATATCCTTACAAAATATATAAAAAGAAAAAACAACGAGAATAAACGGCGCGAGAACATCAAATGTTTTCCCTTTAAACACAAAAATCTCATAAAAATTTCACTTAATGACTTGTCAACAAAGTTATGAAACATTATTTTTCATGATTACTTGGAGCAATTTCTATATTCTTACTTTGTAAGGTTTCATTGTCAAACTTTGTAATCGATGTAGAACAAGTTTTTATGAAATTTGGCGCGGAAGATTAAAAAAAATTGAAAGGCTAAAACATAATTTAGTTTTAATAACAAATATCAATAACTGTTATAGCTTTTCTTACTTTATTATTACACTTGCAATCATAGTTCCATAAGAATACCAAATTCCGACCAAAGATTATTCGCGTGGCTACTGAAATTAAAATAAAATCAACAGAGAACATGATTGAGTAACACCACTGGAATCCCATTAATATATGACGATAAACAAGACCTCAAATTTTAGTACTGATATTATATGAATAAAATGTATACAATAATTTTATGTACAGTTAAACAAATTTAAAATCTTAGACGAGTCGAGAGTAAATTGTAACTATATGATATATATTTTCTATTTACCATAATTTATTGGTTGTAGAACATGTTCCATCATGACTCTCGTCCAAGGACCGTTCCAAGAATTGACTATATGGTATATGATGAAACTTGTGTTATATTTACTATTATGCATTGGGCAATTATAACAAACCTGAGGGTCGTTATTTACGAGCTCATTCATTACACTAGTGTTCGCTGTTTGCGTAGTAGTCACGAGGAACCACAATGGCGGTGCACTCGGATGCCGCCAGAATTGTAAGCATTTATTACACTGCATAAATGGTGAGAAGTTGCTCACGTGCGTGTTGATATTCAATATTTATTCTACCCAGTTCAATTATTTTATGATATAATTTAATCTCGGCTTAGAAAACAGCATTATAGTTTCTTATTACGGTTTTTTGCTTACTAGTAATAAGTTTAATATTTTCACCTTGTTTTTCAGTGACTCCAATAGTACAGTATTTTGACTTTTTATTATATTATAAGCTCACCAGGTTTCACAGCTATTAAAATACCCTTTAGAATGAGCATGGGCTTTTGCCCACTAAACTTACTAAAATTACAAAATTGCTATTCAAGCGTGCTGTCACGTTGCGTTGTGTTGTCAAACACGTTGCGCAGTTTTTGCTTTGACACTGGAACTACTTTTGCTGGTGTGTACCCGGTATCTTGAGATCACCCTTTCAAAACATTGAATAGCCTCTTTCTTATTGTAACTTTCCCTTTTGTATCAATAATGATTGCTGGCTTGGATAACCGGGGTGAATAAGTTTTCCTACCGTCTATTGCAGTTACCTGAGCATTCGATGCGGTAGTGCTTTGACACTGAATATGGTCTTTTAACTTTGTTTAAAATTTAGTAAGCTAATTTTTAACACAGGGGATTATTTCATTTTTAAAATTACTCGCTGGTAATATTGCTGGCTCCAGCCTAGGTACCATCTTAATTCTGGTTACACATTCTTGAATTTCTACGTCTGCTCCCAGTGTTTTTTGTTTGTTCGCAGCAGTGACCGATTTCTCATCACAATAAAACTCTGACAGACTCTGTTAATTTCGACATCACGTCATTAAGCTTTCCATCATCTGTTATTTCTTTTGCATAACCCAGTAGGGAGGTATCTGCAGATATTTTAATTATGTTTAATAGCATAACTCTATATCATGGTTAAAAAGTGTGTCAGTATCCCGACTTTTATATTGTGGTTTTGGTCAGTCTATTTTAGGCTCCGTCTGATAGCGTCGTTTGATTTTAAATCGTGGGTGTACGCAAATTCAGCCTACGAGTCAAGAGCCGGCACGCGACTCAAATTCATTTGTTTGGGATCACGCTGCTTCTGTTTGAATTGCATTGATAGTGAACTAGACAAAGTAACTTTCTTTTTAATCAATATGTTCAGTCGTTCTTGTGAAAATATGGTTTTTTAACGCGCACACCACCTTCGCATTCCATCAAGACTGCTCGGTCTCACGCACTCTTGTCGTTGCTGTTGCAGTTGATACACTCTTTGGGAAAGCTTTTACGTGGCCTTATTTCCTTTTGTTTTAGTAGCTGTATAGATCATGTTAACTCAAATAAAGATTTAATTTAAAAATTATACTGCACCAATTTTAATCAAATCTTTGATTTTTCTGTTTCGTTGCGAGTTATCTTAGGAATTATTCACCAAAGGCCAAAGTAACATTTATAACGGAGCAGTGGTGGGTAATGGTAAAAGTTTTTGCAATTATAGCAACATAAATTTTCTGTTTTGACCCCATTGCAGTTGTAATAATAGCTGCGGCAATTTGTATTGCATGGGCGACAAATTTTAATTCACTCATTAATTTAATATATTGTTGTACACAGTTCGAATAAACGAGCGCACACCATGTTCATATTTTTATTACACGAGAACAATATTATGAAACAGTCATGTCGCTGCTAAATTTTTAGTTTATTTAAAAATTTATTCATTGGTTTTATTACTTCATAACGTTGTACTTTAATTCGTAAAACAATTTTTTTTAAAAATTTCCTTCATTTCACAGATTGATAACAACGCCATCTGTTGAGAAGTACCAAAACGTTACATTTTGTATAATATTTATAAACAGTTTTGATTTCGTTGTAGTTTCATTAAAATACTGGTACAATTTCTTTATTTAATAAATTTTTAAATATATAACACGTTTCTACATACCGCCTCTTTTTAAAATTAATGACATCGGCTCGTTAGCTCAGCGGTTAGAGCATCCATTTAATTTAATAGTGGTGGTCGGGGGTTCAAATCCCTCACGAGCTAATCAGATATTTTTATTACTTTTTTCCAATGATTCTTGTCATTTATATAGTTTTTTACAATGTTTGTACGTAGGTAATGTTATAAATATGACGTGTTTCAGTAAAGTAATATTAAAGCGTAAACCAAAAACAATATCTACATGTTCGTTGTTGATAGGAATGTTTGCCGGTCAGTTATCTCATTGATAATTTAAAACAGTAATTAGTATAACTATCTAATATTATGTGATAACTTATATAGTAATTGGTGTTTTAGCAACAACCAATTAGACCAGATGTTTATTTTAGCCATAGATAACAATTATTAAATAAAATTATTCATCCGAATAAATTTTTCATTACACATATTTGTGATACAGTAATGGATATTTTAGAGCTAGTGTCAGAAGTTCCACCCTTGGAAACTGAGTTAGCTATAAGTATATTTGCATACATACTTATTATAAATAACAGTTATTGGTATGTACAAATAAGTTACAGTCATTTCAAAATTAACGTTTCAGCTATTTTTTTAAGGAGAGACCAGGCTTGTGACACGGACGTATTTGGTTTGGTTCTGGTACCAAAGAAAGAATAAGATTTTTTTTGATTTAGTGATACTGTCATAGACACTAGAGTATTCTGAGCTAGTATTTTTCAATCATTTACCACGTCAACATTGTCTCTTAAAACCACGTGAATTTGCGTAGTTATCCCATTTTATGTATATGAATACAAAAAAAAATGCGTTGAATATGTAATGCAATGAAAAGGATGCAGTGTAATTTTAAAAAGTGCAATATTTTACGTTTAGCGAAATATTTCGCTACAGGCGGCCGGGTTGCTTTAATAAAGCTAATGCACTCTGTAACATGAATACTAAACAGAAACAAATGTTAAATGAATTGATTTATTACATGCTTTTTATTCAGTGAATTTTTTTTAATAGACTGTTCAAAGAAATATTCGCTGGGATCCATATGAAGTATTTTTTTTATGTTCTTAAAATATAATTCCTTTTCATACGAGGATTATTCTGTTAACTTATGCAGTCGTGCTCCTTTTTGATTAAATACGGTAATGTTATGTAAAAGTAATGTACTATTACTTTTAGGAGCAACCAGTAAACAAGTCAAAACACTATATATTTATTTTTTTATTTACCTTCATATAATAAAGTATAAAGTAAAATTTTAGTTTCCATCGCGTGTAATCTCTGATGTAAAAATAAAATTAGATTAATGTATATTATTTTGAAATGTATCCATCGATTTGATAGATGCTGGTTTTATTGGAGTTGGTTCAGATTTTTATCAATTTTTTTATTCCGTGCGCAATAGACATCAATATAAAATGAACGAAAGTCGTTCCTGCATGCAAAATAAATTGCCACCGCTGTTATTAATCCTGTTGCGGGAAACCCATTAGCTGAGAATTTATGATGCCGAAAAAGGCTGCATTGCTCCACGATACAAGTATTTCCCTCCAAAATTCATTTAAATCAAATTGATCCATTGTACATGAAAAAAGTTGCATTACAACGTTTCATTGTTTATAAGTAACAGGTACTAATTGCATAAAAAAGAAAAATATATATTGATGAATTAGAAAAGGTTTACTGTTAAAAAAAATTGTTGAAATATAGAAAATGCCAATAGAACTCTTAAAATATTTTTAGGTATTAAATTGAAACATGACTTTGATATACTTTCGGTCCCATGCTGTGGGAGAAACTGTCTAAAGCATTATACAAATAACTAAATTTCAGTTCAAATCCATTGTGGACACAAAGGTTTCAGCACCTGCTTCAGACAATTCTAATAAACAAATTCTATCATGAATTTACTTTGAAATAACGAACAGTGAATATCAATTACATATTGTTATTTAATAAGAATTAAGGATTTTTATAAAAAAATTCTTCGTAGATCAGCATTAATTTCAAAATACGTTTTTCCTGATTTACCGCGTGATATTCAATGGGAAGATATATTTTACAAAGAGATATTTTTCGTTAGCTAAACGATCAAAAATATATGTATGTAAAAAGGTGATTACAGTCTTAAATGGGGTAGGTACTTGTTATTTAATCACCCACTTGTGTTTTAATGAGCGGTTTAAGCGACTTCTTACGGAACATTAAACCAAGCTCAAGTTTTGTGGTTTTAATACTTGATTCGACTGTTAAAGTTGTAGAATAGTCACAAGTTATAAACGAAACGGTGCGTGTCGCAACTAGGGCTTGTTATTTTGAAGATCGTAGTGCTCTGCTTTATAAAATGTTGATTTCATTAGCTGTTTTATTCGAGTAAAGTGTAATGAGTATTACAGCAGAAATAAGTACACTGAATTACCTTTAATTTTTCTATAAGTTGTTTCATAACAACGGTTTGTTTTTAAAACTAAATTTAAGCACTATTAACGAGAAATTTGGAAATCTTTTCTTATGATGTATATTCACTGTTACATATAAAATGTAATGTCTCACAATATTATTTTTTTAAAGAGTTTTGAACTGTATCGTTACATTAGTACCACACCATTGTCTGTAATTATATCTTAAAATTACGAGCAATACTGTTTCAGGAGCCGTTTGATACATCGATTTTCAAATACATATAGAGTTTCAATTTGAAAGACAGTAAGTATATTAAAGCAGAATATTGAAATTAATTGAGTAACATGACTATGATATATCGTTGAGTAGTTTGATGTTATATACAAACATTTTTAAAAGTTCACTCGCTGGTTTCTATATAAAGTTCTTCCTTTTGCTTTGTGTAATAATGTAGTAAAAATGTAATATTAATAATTAGAAAAAGTATTACACATAGCTCGTGAGGGATTTGAACCCTCGACCACCACAAATTTAAATTAGAAGGGCGCTCTGACCACTAAGCTAACGAGCCCATGTCTATTTTATTGAAATAAAATTTTATGTGCAAGTTTATGTTCAATGTTTAAATTATATTGCCTTTGTTTAAGCAATGTTTACTTAATTGTACAACATTTTTAATACAGCGGTAGATTTTCCTTAACACACGCGCTTTTAGATAATTTTCCACAGATGGCGCTGTTTTTAAAGGAACTAAAAATTCTTTTCAAAGAATTAAAAATTTCATGGTGCAAAATTCTATATGAATGCTTTTGCTAAAACTATTCTAGATAATACTTATGAAGAAGATGTAAAGTAATTAATTTATAGTTGTTTAGATAGATATTTTGATATTCGTATTTTATATATATTATTTTGAATCAAAATGTACTGCTTAAAATATCACTCAATAAAAATACAGACATAAAGTTCCATGTTAAGCGTAATGTTCCACTCTTTTAATAACGTAAATGCACTCTTTTCAAAGTACCATACTACGCTAAAATCATATGTTACTTTAGTTGTTTTTTTAAGACAAAATTAAAGAGATACATAGCAAGCACCTTTACATACCGTACACTAATTTTTAAGTTATTTATGGAATGATAATTAAAGTTTATAATTAAATTGAAAAGTCACAGTTTGATGGAATAAACTTTAAGGTTATATTCTTTTTAATAAATAAATCACATGTATAACGGCGTAACTATGTTAGAGAATCATTGGATTGTTAAAATTTCATTTATTATATTTTTAAATTCAGCTTAGAAATTATTTTCAAAATCAAATATATTTTAGTAATTCTTGTGTGGGTATAAAAAGGAACGCGCTGACGATACGGATACTTCTTAAGAAATCGTTACTCTCTGTTCGACAAATAGAAGAAGATTCCGCAAAACTATTATTTTTGGACAATGGGCGATCGCCAAAATGATGTTAGTGGTGCCAATACTGCTGATATCTTATATTTAAAAATACACATACTACTTTGCAACTTTACTTTTTATCATTCGCCTTTAGTTTAAAATAAAAAATTATATACATATATTATTCTAATAAGAATTAGGTTAGTTTTACAAATAATGTACAGTACTTTTCTTTAGGACGGACAGATTGCGTAATTAATTTGCAGTAAGGAGGTTAGAAACCGCTATGAATCAAAGTGAATTTATTTCCCCTTTCTTCTCGACACATAATGTTTCTATTGAAACATTTAGTGCCGTATTCATTATTATTACGGCGAAAGCTATTTTGTTGTTAAATAAATATGTTCAATAATGAATTTTCATTATAATTATTTATTAACATTTAATGTTCTCTCTGCTGGGTTTCGAAGCTTTCTTACAAGGAGAGAGTCAAGGTCGTTTGTCAACAACCCTAGCCAAATGTAAATTACACAACAATGAAACAGCAAAAAATATTAATCATTATTTAATCTAATAAGTAACTTTAAAACATGCTTTTAATTTTTAATATAATTTGCTTTACAATTGAATATATAAAAACAATTAAATAACCATTTGTAAAGGCTACGTTACCAGTTAATAGCTCACATTCTCATGTCCGCCCTTGGTTATAAGTTCTTTATAACTTATATATGTTAATAATAAAAGTAAATATAGTAAAGTAATAACTTAAAAAGATCTTGTGGTCTTTTTTTACCTCTTTTATACTTATACTAATAAATCTTCTATAATAATAAAACCAAACGAACGGGTATGTTTGTGTGTATGGTGCTCTATCCGTTTTTTTTTAAATATGAAGTGGCTTTTTTTAAAATCATACTTTTGAATATTTTAGAAATATCTTACGCAGAAATTTTGGTAACTACTAAAAATTGTAATACATATATTAAGTAACAATTTTCATTGTGTATATTAAAATGAAAAATAGCAAAATTATAAAATTTCCACAAACAAAACTGTAGCACATTTTGCGCGCAAGGCGTCGTTTATACATTATATAAAGATAAACAACAAAAAGAAACATGCCTCTGAATTAACAAGAACTGTTGCGTTTTTCCCTTGTAATAAATTTTATCAACTTGTAATTAATCAACGGGGCTTTAGTTGTCTGGCGAAGATTAGGGTCGTGAAAGCCATTCGAAATTATTTGTAAGATACTGTAGCTAGAATATTATTGAGTAATATTATCAGAAAAGACCCGATGACTGACGATGATCTGTGTTCAATATAAATATTACATCAGACTGAGCCATCATCTCTTAATATTTAACTAGAACCGAGTTTATGTTTACATTTCACTTATCATATTTCAACTATTTAACCCCTTTCCTGAGAAATAGTTCTTGCTCGAGTTTCCGATTCAGAGCATGAATCGAATTGTATTTACATTGAAATTTTGTTATGTAATCCCCACGCTCCCAACCAGTTTAATATTTACTGAAAAATCTTTGATCTCCATTAATTGCATGTTTGGATGATCGTTTGGTATATGAGTGACGCTTGATACTCATGAAGTCAGCGTGAGTACAAATTAATAAATAATTATTAATTTATAACTTTCGCCGAGTACTACCTCTGTCGGACTGTACTATATGAGTATTCAAATAACCATTGCATTTAGGACAATATATCTTTAGTTTAAGTACCTCATAATTTGTTTGTATAATAAATTTTTGTGCTAATTAACATGAACCCATCAAAATATTCCACTATTAAACTTACTAAGTAGCAACTATCAAGAGATTCGCTTTAATGTCTTATAATCTAAGTGCTTTCAAATTTAAAAAACCCAAACGTGTATTGCAATTCTGATACTATTGCAATAGCATTAGTTAATTTATTATTACCTTTTGTAAGGTAAGTTACTAAATAACTAGAATTAGTTTAAAATTATTGAGGTCATAAATGCAGACCCCAAGCGTCGTCAATGCTGTAATTTGATATCTGTTATAAAAACCCCGATTTGAAATAATACTTTTTTTACCTGTAAAGAAAAATCATTAAGATTTAATTTTCTACGGTATGGTATTAACCGGTGGTAGGTCGTTATAGCCGGGCACTGCCTAGGAAGGTACCACAGCAGCTTCTATTTCTGTCACCAAACAGTAGGCAAACATTATTGTGTTGTACCAGTTTATGTAGAGTAGTAGCTAGTGACTTTACTGGGGTAACGAGACTTAACATCATCATGCGTGGTGCTGTGTATACCATTTTAACTAGAGCTACGTTGTAATGGGCAAACGTCTCGCTCGTCGCGTTTGTTGAATAAACAATATATGACTGGTTACAAAACATTATTGAACTGTAAAGCGATGATGGTATACGAAGTAAACAGCATTATGCAAGTGGGTGGTAAACTCATATCCACTGTCATTGAGCCGAATGCTCTGATCCGCAACTGACGGTAGGAGATAAATCGAAGCAGGTCCTTCACATCACGATAACATTTGTAATCTGTAAAAACATAAAAAAAAGATTAATACTAGACATGTTTGTATTGGCTTTTAGAAACATTATCTTACCTTTATAAATAATTCAAAGTAAAATACATTAGAAATATTTATATAATTAAATAAATTCTAACATATGAATTAAATTACCTTTTCAATACTAATTAAATATACTTACTACCAAGTGAATCAATTAACAGACGACCAAGGCGACGTTTCAATTTTTCAGTATTATTCTGTATTTTCTGTGCAGCTTTTGATAGAAATACAATCTGAATATGGGAAATAGTGATGTGAATAGCATAATTACCAATTATCCTTTTATCATGAAATCCCTGAAAATAGTAAAAAAGTTATATGTGTATAATCTTCAAGCATTGTTTACTTATAAAAGTACAATATTAATTACTTATTGTTTAGATTCGAATAGCACAGGTGAGTTACAAAATAATCAAGCAAGTAAAGACTTACAGTGACACTTAAAAAGGTAATAGAGTAAAGGAAAGCGGTCATGTTCGAAATGGTTGTCATCAACATTAGAGATATCTGTAAATAAAAAGTATAGTTTAATAAAACAGATTTTTCGTGGGTGAATTGCCTCCATATAATTAAAATTCCTTGGCATAGGCAAGACATTTCGGACTTGCACCCACTAACTAAAACATCGATCTATACAACGCGACTGCTAATCCGCGAATAATAAAGAGAAAAGTAAATCGTATTACTAAAATTCTATTTCCTCGGTCTGACACCACCACGTCAGAGAAAGTCAGGATAAATAATAATATTCTCATCGTAAGATAGACCTAACAATAATTTATGCAAAACATACCTGAAAACTGAATATTTTGTTAAAAATATCCGTAGCTTCTCCAATAGATGAGTAAATTTGAGACCACTTTGCAATGTGATTGTTGTTCTCTGTTGTTACTCGGGGTGCAATGTTTTCAGTTTCAATCGTTTCGTAGATAGTAGTGACAGACTTCATGTCTTTATTTACAGATCTTATGAGACATTCCAGCTGGTCAGCAATTACGTACAAAAGGGTATACAGTAGGCAGTATTCGTAGAAATAACGAACGTTACACATATTTGAGTTAACTAAAAAGACTATCATGGTAAAAGTAGAGAAACCATATTTCTTCAAGGTATAGTATCGAGAACTCATGTTCACAAAATATATCTTTATACCCATATATACAGCGAAAACTATGTAAATTAATAAGGTCATCCTTTTAAATTTTTTTAGGTACAAACTATCTCGTGTAAAGAATGAACTATTCGTATTAAAACATATCAAGAGTTTTTTAAAGAGTTTAGAGTAAAAACACGAAGATATTGTATAAAATATGGAATTTGCAAACATGGAATAAACTTGTATGCCGTCGCCGAGATTGTAAAATATACTGTAATAAGCAGACAAAACGCAATTTAAAATTGATAACGATGTTTCGGCTGTTACGATTAAACTCATCATCACGCGTATTTTGTTACTGCAGGAAGATAAGTTTTTAAAGAGTAATAAAAATTTTCCTAATAGTAAGATATTATTTAACGGTTTCAAAACTTCCATTTTTCTCTGCCTGTAAAATAACAATGTAGTAAAGCCACTTCTTCGCTTGACGACGTCAATGAAACTAAGCGGCTGATTCATTGATTAAAAACAAACAGCAATTATATCAAGTCGTTGGATTAATATAGAAACTATGGCAACTGAAACGTAAATAATCTGCAATTAATATGATTAGAATGTGTTACACACGTCACGGAATGTGCACACACTACTGTGTATGTGTGTCCGGTATGTACGGCTACGAAAATATGTGCTACAGTTATTCGTAGCCGTAGCTCTTGCGTAGCATCAACAACAGGCATAGCAGTTTCATATTAAAATGATTTGAAAGACATAACACAAAAATAAATCGCCCAATTGAAAGGTAAGAAAACTAAACAAAAAAAGAGATTGCTCTCTCTAAAGGCAGAGAATGTATAGCGTTTTTTGTTTATTAAAAGCAAATGCAACTTTTAATACTATTTCCTTTATTTTACAAAACTATCAAAAGGATAGACAACATAACTTGAACAATAGATGCATTAATTTGATCAATAAAAAAAAAATCAATTGTAACATTAATAATAAATTGTAAATTAACAATAATAGTTTATTGTAACATTCATTGCATTTGATGTCTTCATTGTGATCACGCAGGACCTACCTAAGTAAATTATTCAAATACATTTGAGTAATGAACGTTTTACGTAAGTGCGTTGTAATTAATTCAAATGCCGGTTTATACAATTCCAAATTACAAACAAAAATTGTATGTATCTTTGTCTAATATTCACACTATTAATTGGCTAATTTCGTCATAAGGTGGGTAAACAATAAAACATTTCAAGCTTCCAAATGTTTGACTGATAGCTTAATAGATTTTAAATAAACCATATTTAAGTTGTTTTTGTTAAAATAGCGACGATAACTAAATTATCACGTTGTTATGGGCAGGCATGGGGGACATATAAATGATATATCGCGATGGTCACACGCATACACATTTTTAGCCGAAGCTTTAAATACTATTCAATATCAAAATATTTAATTAAAGTGATACTGTAGTATATATATTAATATTAATTTATAATTAAAGATAATTTATAAACCTATGATGAGGGGTATTCAAGAAAAGAGTGAACAGGCTTCTTCTAGAGTTGTGCGCTTTACCACCTAGATTATATCGTCCCTTACCATTAGGTGGGAACGTAGTTAAGCACTAGTCCATGCACTATCAAAAAATACACTCCTTCGCATTGGAATCTTTCTAAAGCAAATATTTATTATGTTTATAATTTACAAAATTGCTTTAGTCGTTATCTGATTAAATCTTTATTATTGAAGGAATGTTATATTCGAGTTTTTATTACATTTTGTTGCTTATGATCTGTGTTTGAACTATGGTTTGAATTTTCTTACCTTAAACTGTCGGTTAAAAATATAAATTAAACAGAATGTATAGAAAACAACCCTTTGACTTTGATAGATTTAAGATAAATACATCAGTGAAGTATAATGTAATGTTTGTTACTGTTATTTAAATCCATTCACAACAATACCGATCTGATCTTCCCGACCACAAATCAGTGGTACCATCAATCGGTATACCTTATCATCTGCACGAGCAATTCGTTCCTGGTACTCGGTGTTTTAACTAAGAATCAAAAATATAAATATTGTAGCAAAGACTACACCGATGTTTTTAATCCTACAACAGATTGGAAAACTATTATTGATATTACATGGTTTAAAAAAAAACTAATTTAAGAGTCTGTTACTGCAAAGTGAAAGCTCAATTGTAATTACGGAGGAACTACGCTCTACATGACACAAAGTTGAGAAGTTGTGCTCGAGCTTCTGGTAATAGGAAACATCGTAAGGAAAGCCACAAGTTCCAGGTACTGCTGTGTGCATGAGACAGTGTACACAACATGAGACATCCGCCCATTTGCACTTGGTAAGAGTGGGCGATTATAGACTTGATTCAATCGTTCTCAGAAATCGGAGTCCCATCGGTGGGAACATAAAGCGAGCTGTTGATGTGTTATTATAAATTTTTAAAAATCCGTACAGAATCAAGCCACACATCTCATATCTTGTACGAACATATCATTTGTCTTGGTAAGTATGCGCATCTTAAATGCAGCAAGCTTAAATGATCAATACCAAATTAATGGTCCTGGACACAGGTATTAAGATATTAACTGCGTGTAATTTATGTACCAGATTATTCGGCCGGGGGATATTACAATGTAACAAGAAGCAAGGATGTGTTGTAGAATTTATGCCTTGTTACTCGTATTATATACTATGATATTTATGATGCTTGAAGAGTAAAATTTATATAAAAATTAACCAGCCTTTTTATGATATTTACTCTCAGCCTGAAATTGTGTATAATGCCATCTACCGAGCGCTGAACTGTTTACTTCAGCGAAGGCTTTATGTTCTTTTTGTAGCTATAACACAAATTGCTATCATGTAAATGTAAAGTTAATTAATTCATGACCTATTTAAAATCAAACTAAATGGGAAGGACATGAAGCAAATTTAGCACTAAAAGAATATCGGCTCGTTAGCTCAGCGGTTAGAGCACCCATGAAAAGTAGTGGTGGTCGGGGGTTCGAATCCCTCACGAGCTGTCGTTCAAACTGTTTTTTGATACATTTCTTTTACTTTTCCAATACATTGCAATTTATTATTGTTATTAGACTTTAAAGGTGTGAATTTAAATACATAGATGATAACGCAAAATTGCAGGGACGAGTTATTGTTTAACTAATCACCTTTGGAGTCAACATAGATTACCATTATATTGAATTTAGCGAGACCAGCAAGAAGTACATTATTAATGATACATCTGCCCTTAACAATGTGCTCTTATAATGTTCTTAAACCCTGCAGATATGGCACTTTAACACATAAGATGAAGACGACTACTTTAGATTCGGAACATAATAATGTTTGATACACTACTGTATGGCGGTAGAGGGAGGCGCTACGGTAATACAATGTCTACCTAGAGAGACTCCAGCACCAGACTCTTACCACTACTTATGTAGGACTCCAAGTATCTATGCTTGTTAATGTTCTATGTTAGTTCTGTTTAAAACCGAAAAACAAATAGAATGACCTTAAAGTGTAAAAGATTTGGTGATCTATGTGTAACTTTAATGAGTTATACACAGACCGGCTACCCGTAGAAAAAAAAGAGTTTGTTTTTACTCCATCAATCAATAGTAATCAGTATAAAACGAATAGAAGTATATCCTTCGTGTAAAACAAATTGCCGCTGCTATTATTAACCTAGGTGCAGGCGAACAATTAATCGAGAATTTTTAACGACAATGTAACTGCAGCGTTTTTGAAGTCGATGAAGGAAATTAGATGAAAAAGTTAAAACCAAATCGATGCATAATCATAGAATAAATAAACGGCATTCGTTCTTCTCTTCGTTTGTTCTTTCTACGTCCGATCTTTCTTTAATCTATGAAATCATAGAAAAATAACCAAATTTTCGAGTATTTAAAATGAAAGGTATTTATTCCAATGTTCATTTTATTTTAACATTATGCCACTGAAAAGTAAAAGTTACTTTAAAACTGTTTTTTCACATAATTTATATATCTTTTTAAATATTTATAAAAAAAAGTTATCAGTAGTAGATACCGCCAGAATCTACGATACCCTTCAGAAGGCTATAGTTTTTAATTCGATTATTTTCAACATATCTGTAAATAAGTCTTAAAAATATTTGTTATTAAAAACAAATATTAAATCTATTGTTTTCTAAGAAACTCGAATGAATCGAGAATATAAATGTCTGTACTATTGTAGTATTATATATCACACTAATATTTATTAAAGAATTGTATCTATTTTTCTGCAAGTGTAATTTAAATTTTAAGAATATTATCAATCCATAATATTTTCAAAATTAATAATAATTAAGTAGTTGTATGATTATGAAAGATGGCGTCGTTTTGGTACAAAAGGAGACTACTGTAAGTCTCGCGACATTCATGTTTGTGAAGTGTAAATAATGTGAACTCAGTGACTTGTAAAGTATTGGATATACATACTGTAGCAGATTAAACATATAATTGAAGAGAATTTCTTTTATTCATCAATGAAATGCTGACAAATTATAAGGCAGGAGTGTTCTGAGAGACCACGACAGTAGTAGATAAGAAAATAAATTCACATTAGTTCGATGATGTCATTATGGTTCTAAACTTCTTTTGTAGCGGTATAAAATGATTATAATACTCAATGCTTTTAAAAAAATCTATATATATTAATACTAGTAATGTAAATTTCAAAAATAATGTACAATTATTTTGTACAGTATAGACAGGTTTCGTAATTAATTTGCGGTGAGGAAAGTAGAACCCGCTATGAATCAAAGTAAATTTATTTCCCCTTTCTTCTCGACACAAATGTTTCAATTGAACCATTTAGTACCGTATTTATTATTATTTCATCGAAGGCTATTATGTTGTTAAATAAATATAGTCAATAATGAATATTTATTATTATTAATTAATAATAGCCCACCTAATGTTCTCTATGCTGGAATTAGTAGCCTCCTTGCAAGGAGAAAGTCAAAGCTATTTATCCACCACGCTAGTCAAGGGTAAATTAAATAGTAATAAAACATCAAAAAAAATTATGATAATTTTATGCAATAAGTACAATCTTTAAACTTACTTTTAATTTAAAGAAAGATTATTTACTCTACATTTAAGTTGTGCAAAGAGCGCAATGAAAACATGAAGAAAAGTTTAAGTAATCATATCTAAAGTCTACCAAACTTATAAACACCATATACCATTCTTATAAACATTAATAATAATAGCCCATATAGTAAAGTAATAACTAATATATACACAACACACTATCTTGAACAATTTTAACATTTTTTGGGCGTGCACAAATTAAAACAGCAAATTTTGTAAAGACATTAAAAAGATCGTTGGACTATTTTGCCCTCCTTTTTACTTGTACTAATAAATATAAGAAGAGAAAGAACGAAGAGTTGAAAAACAGGCAAAAGAGAAACGCCTCTGAATGAATAAGAACTGTTGCGTTTTTCCCTTGTAATAAATTTTATCAACTTGTAATTAATCAACGGGGCTTTAGTTGTCTGACGAAGATTAGGGTCGTGAAGGCCACCCGAAATTATTTGTAAGATACTGTAGCTTGAAAATAATTCAATAGTTTTTAAAAAAAGACATGAAACGTAAATCAGAGTTCAATATAAAAATTTACACATTGAAATTACATCAACATAGATCATCATTACTAAAACTGAGTTTATGTTTACATTCCTCTTATCATATTTCAAATTATTAACCATTTTTCCCGTGAAATGGTTCTTGTTCGAGTTTCCGTTTCAGAACATGAATTGAATTCCATTTGTATTGAAATTTGGTTATGAGATTGCCACGTTGGCAAACAGTTAAATATTTGCTGATAAACCTTTGATATCGACTAAATGCTTGTTTAGATGAACTTTTGACGTATGAGTGATCCCGCTTGATATCCGTCAAGTCAGCGGAAGTACAAATTAATATACATTTATTAATTTATAACTTTTGCCGACTACTATCTCTGTTGTATTATGAATATACAAATAACCATTGTATTTAGGACAATGTTTTTTTTTTTTTGTACCTCATTACTCTTTTGTGTAGTAAATCTTTTGTGCTAAGTAACTTAAACTTATTAAAGTGATCCACTATTAAACTTAGTACGTAACAACTATTAAGACATAGCTTTAATATCGTAAAATCTTAGTGCCTTAAATTTCAAAAAACCAAACGTGTATTGCAATCCTTATACCATACTGTAAAGTGATATCTGTAATGAAAACCCGATTAAAAATATTACTTTTCTGTTTGTAAAGGTAGATCATTTAAGTTTAATATTGTATGGTATAGTGTTAAGGTATTAACCGGTGGCAGGTCTTTGTTGCTGGACACCGTCTACTTAAGTATCACCATAGCTTCTATTTCTGCCACCAAATAGTAGTGTGCAAACATTACTGTAATCCGGTTTGAAGGGCGATGTAAGTTAGTGAAGTTATTGGGGTAATGAGACTTTACATCTTATGTCTGAAGACGATAAGCGCAACGTCGTTATGAATACCACTTACTATCAGGTGAGTATCTGGCTCGTCTGGTCGCTTCATTGAATAAAATAAAATATGACTTTACAAAACATTATTGAATTGTAAAGCGATGATGGTGTACGAAGTAAACAGCATTATGCAAGTGGGTGGTAAACTCATATCCACTGCCGTTGAGCCGTATGCTCTGATCCGCAACTGACGGTAGGAGATAAGTCGAAGCAGATCTTTCACATCACGGTGACATTTGTAATCTGTAAAAACATAAAAAAAATTATAACTTAACATTTTTGTATCGGTTTTCAGAAAACTTTCCTTACTTAGATAAATAATTTAAAGTAAAATACGTGAAAAATATTTATATAATTAGATACATTTCAATCCATGAATTAAATTATTTTTTCAAGATTCAATTACTTTTTTAATATACTTACTGGTTAGTGAATCAATTAACAGACGACCAAGGCGACATTTCAATTTTTCAGTATTACTCTGTATTCTCTGCGCAGCTTTTGATAGAAATAAAATCTGAATATAGGAAACAATTATGTTTACAGCATAATTCATAATTACCTCTTTATTATGAAAACCCTAAAAAATTTAAAAAACGTTATGTATAACTTAAAGCAGCGTATACTTACTCAATAAAGCAGATTTTCTTTTATTGTTTGGATACATTTGCAGATGTCATGTACAAAACAATTAAACAAGTACAACTTACAGAGACACTAAAAGAAGTAATCCAGTAAAGAAAAATGGTCATGTTCGAAATGGTTGTCATTAACATCAGAGATATCTGGAAAAAAATTACAACTATAAAGACATCTGTAAAGAATGATACTATGATAGCCTGCTTTTTAGTTTAACATGCTCAGCTTTGTCGTGGGTGAACTTCCTCCGCATATATATAATTCCATGCGTGATGTTATAGTCATGTTGGACTTGCACCGACTATCTAAAATATAGATCTATACAACAACAATGCCTATCCGCGAATGGTAAGGAGGAAAGTAAATCGCATTACTAAAATTCCTCTTCCCACAAAAGACCACCACCGCAGACACAGTCGAGCCTACCTACTTTCAAGTCTGTCCAGAAACAGTGCGGGAGAAATAATAGACCTAACGATAATTTATACAAAAAATACCTGAAAACTAAATATTTTGTTAAAAATATCCGTAGCTTCTCCAATAGATGAGTAAATTTGAGACCACTTTGCAATGTGATTGTTGTTCTCTGTTGTTACTCGGGGTGCAATATTTTCAGTTTCAATCGTTTCGTAGATAGTAGTGACAGACTTCATGTCTTTATTTACAGTTCTTACGAGGCATTCCAGCTGGTCAGCAATTACGTATAAAAGGGTATACAGTAGGCAGTATTCGTAGAAATAGCGAATGGTACACATATTTGTGTTTACTATAAAGACAATCATCGTAAAAGTGGAGAAACCATATTTCTTTAAGCTAAAGTATCGAGAACTCGTGTATATAAAACTTATTTTTATACCCGTATATACGGCGAAAACTACATAAATTAATACGGTTATCCTTTTAAATTTTTTTAGGTACAAACTATCTCGAGTAAAGAATGAACTATTCGTTTCAAAACATATCAAGAGTTTTTTAAAAAGTTTAGAGTAAAAACACGATGATATTATATAAAACATCGAATTTGCAAATACGAAATAAATTTGTATGGTGTCACCGAGATTGTAAAATATACTGTAATAAGCAGATAAAACGCAATTTAAAATTGAAAACGGTACTTCGGCTGTTACGATTAAAATCATTATCACGCGTATATTTTTACTGCAGGAAGATATGTTTCTAAAGAGTAATAAAAAGTTTCCTAATAGTAAGATATTATACAACGGTTTCAAAACTTCCATTTTTTTCTGTTTGAAAATAACAATGGAATAAAGCCACTTCTTCGCTTGACGACGTCAATGCAACTAAGCGGCTGATTCATTAATTTAAAACAAACAGCAATTATATCAAGTCGTTGGATTAATATAGAAACTATGGCAACTGAAACGTAAATAATCTGCAATTAATATGATTAGAACGTGTTACACAAGTCACGGAATGTGCACACACTACTGTGTATGTGTGTCCGGTATGTACGGCTACGAAAATATCTGCTACAGTTATTCGTAACCGTAGCTCTGCTGTAGCATAGGCGTAGCATCGACAACAAGTACAGTTAAGGAGACACTGAGGTAATAATATTTTTGAAACTAGTAACGACTGTTGCTTTCGTACAATTATACATCTTAAATACTTGGTTGTATGCACAGTTTCATTTCAAAAATTGTTTGACAGAAATAATACAAAAATAAATGGTCAAATTGTAAAGGATTAAGAAAATTTAAGAGAAAATGGGATTGCTCTCTCCAGAGACAAAGAATGTGAAAAACACTATTTTGTTTATTGGAAGCTAATGTAACTTATATACTATATCATTTATATTACACTTTTTACAAAAGGATAGACAATATAATTTGAACAGTCGAAGTATTAACATAATTATTGGAAAAAAAATCAATTTAATAATAGTTATTGTACCATTAAATTGCTTTTAATGACTTCATTGTGGTCACGCAGGGCTTACCTAGATAAATTATTCAAATACATTTAAGTAATGAATGTTTTATGTAAATATGTAGTAATTGAATAGAAAAACTGGTTTTAAAATTTCTTATTAATACAAACAAAAATTATTTGTCCTTGTCTAATGTGATTACTATTTTGTCACAAGGTAGGTAAATTTATAAAAAATTTCGTGCTTTTATATATTTAACTTCGAAAGATTATTTTGTTTGTTATTTATCAATGGTAATCAATTCTATTATATATTATTGCAATATTTTGCCGGTCATTTTAAACTTATTTGGTATTTCTGGTCAATTGATCTACTTATTTAACAAAAAATTTAGATATTTTATTTAATGTTGCTGCCAATACTTTGCAAGTATGAAACGTAATAAATTTTTATTACATTTAAAATATAAAATCACTAAGAAATAAATCTGATCCTTCACCGATACTCATACTACTGTGTTAGTCAAAGAAAGTCAAGTTTATTACTTCTCTGCTTTCATAAAACTTTTTACATTATTACTTTATTACAACGATAACCTATCCAGTCATAAACGAAATCTGTCCTTCCGAGATTTATTTGAGGGCTACAAAAATGTTATATGAGACATTTTACGACTGCAACAAGATGCGCACGTTTTGAATGAAACATTTATGTACTTAAACCTCTAAGCTCAAATTAACCGTTTTAACTAATAAATGAGCTTTTTTTACAAAAACTGATAAGAAAAGCAAATTTTTTAATAGGTATTAATTATAATTTCAACATTTACAATTACACTATATGAGAAATCTAAGAAATAGAATACTAAGAATAAAAGATAAGATCAGTGTGTATATGGTGACTAAAAGGAAATAGATAGATAGATAGATATATAGATTTCAGTAAAAAACTTTCTATTTAATTATTTTTTTATTATGATATCGTGCTTTTTACTTCGACATTTAAGATGGTGCGTCAAGGTAGTGCATATTATACTAAAATTTTTATTATTTACTAAATAAATCTCAAACATTTTATAGATAATTCAGGACAATTTTTAAATATTTTATGCAACTTTAACGAACTTAGTCATGATAGAACATTTTGTTATGCGGTTCACATCTCGAGTACGCACGGGTTCGATCCTGCTGAGATTTAGTTTCCGGTAAAGAAAAAGATCGAGGATTCAGGAAATTGAGCAGTTTAGCCAGCATGGAGGATAAACAGCTTAGAATTTTTTCTTGTGAGAGAAAACCCTGAATCCCGGTACTGGCAACATTAAGAGAGCTGTTTATTATTATAATTCAACTTCCGTAGACCATAACCTAGGTCATTATTCTTCAATTTTAGTTCAAAATACTTACCTGCATATATCAATGATTACGGGGAGAAATTATGGATTGGAATTTGATTTCAATTGACCGGTCTTCAATCGTTATTCTGTTAATTGCCGATCAGTTGTGTGCAATGCTTTCAACGAGATATTCCATTATCATAGAATGCTGGAATGCAAGAGATGAATAAATATTCACTCACATATCACTTGTCTTATATGTATATAAGATCATAAAGTAACCAGATATTTAACATTCTTTTTTTAGCAAGAACGCGGACACATCATTTATCATAAGAATGAGAAAATAGCAAAGATTGTTTTGTTTTTTATTTCCGTAGTATAACTTGAGCACTCTGAAGGCTAGACACTAAATAATTGGAAAGTTATAAGATGTGTTTATAGATATTGATAAAATAAATTCAGGTCAAAATATTAGGTGCTCAGATTGTTTTACTTAAAACGTTTGAAATAATTCAAAGGCGAGCTTGCGGACGGCACGATCCCGGCTATAAATCCAAACATAGCGCTATTATTCAAAGGGACTTAAATCTTCAAAATGAGGATTACAACGTCTCGGCTCGCCAATTGTACACCGAATAGCATATTTTTGACTTAGAAAATAATACTACAAAATATAAAATCATAGTAACAACGTTTAACATAGTTATGTAACTCTTACGACTACGTTACTACTTCTGTAAGTATTCAGAATGAGAGTAAAGACTACAAAGAAAAATGCCTCATTGTTAATTTCAAGTAATATTAACTTAGTGTCGATCAATAGGTCGTTTCTTGAGTGCTTAAGATTGTGAATTCATAATTATGACTTGCTTCTTATGATGTTACGCCAACTTATTCTATTCTTCGATTATGTACGGCTTTATGAGTACATAAATTTGTGAATTTGTGAATCCTGCAGGATACTGAATTTTTTATACGAAGAAAGCTCGTTAAAACTATTATTATACTTCCTGTTATGAATTAAATAATATTTTTTGTTATTTATCAATTATAATTTTTTTTAAAAATTACTTTGTTATCACAGCAAATTTTACCGTCTCGTAGAACTTGAACTTTATAAAAACATTAATTCAAATATTCGTCGGAGACTTTATATAAAAACTTAAGGACAAACTACTACACACTTACAAACTTAATCTGTGAGTAATGAACATGCTACCATGTTAAATATATATTCCAATTTACACTGCACTTTCGCTGAGAGGTATATTTTAGTTCCCTCTAGTGAAACTTTTTCAAGATTTGCTAATGTAAATTTTTGTTTTACTTATAATTTATCTCTCATGACACATTTTCATTCATATCATTACACCTCGAAAATAGTTACGTACAAAGATATTACGTTAACGTTTATAAATAAACAGTATTTATGACATAATTAGAGTAAACGATCGTTACCTTCAAATACTAAAATAATCTATATTTCATAAACAATTAATTCAAGGACCGGCGCTGGAAGGTTTAAGTACACATAACTATAATCAAAGTTTGTTTCTTCATACAATGTTGATATAACTTAGCTAACACAGAGTTTTCTGTAGTAATCGAACGTTGACGCGAAATTACAAGATATAAATTCGCCCTTTTATTTCTCGGTGACATCTGCGGTCGTAATATTCTGTTATACGACCTGACTACGACGTTAATTTCACAGTTACGACTAGAGGGAAACAGAAAATTTTCTCTAATAAAATGTCCTCTTAACTCTTGCATTATGTGTTGCCATTACTTTATAGGCAACTAACAGTTCAGGTTTTGTAATAATACTTTTCGGAGGCCTCAATGACATCAGGGGTGCTGGGACAACTGACATCATGTTGAGGATTGACCTTAGTTTAATTAAACATATTTTTGCAGAACGATTTCTTAAGAAGCTTGTTACTGCCGCCGCGTTTCTTTTTATACTGTACATAAACTACAAAACTTGTTCGAATTATATAATTTCAACAAACACATGATTTTAAAACATATTTGTGCTGATGTTTAACAAACTTTTATTAATTAGATGATTTTCTAAAGTGATCGCGCCGATATACATATAATTTTAATAGGTCATCGAGTATGTGAAAATTCGAACAAATATATTTGACAATTATATATTATAAATGACACTGCATTTGATATAAAGTGTGAATGAGGCTAGAGGTAGTATATCATGCTCACCCAGAATACTGTGGCTTTCACATTTTGACAGCTGGAATTTTGTTTTGTTATAATAAATAAAAGATATAAAATTCGCAATTATTGTTGAAAGCACGAATGCCTGCCTCATAATGATTATTTAATATTTTTTCCTCGATGTTTGAGCTTTTATTTCATTAGATTTCCAACTCTACACTCTAAGATTTAAAGTAAAAATATCAATGCAGTTTTGTAATTCGGTGACAATCAGTGTGTGCAGTAAGGAAACTGTTCTCTAATGAGATCCTCCATCCCCTCATTTCCTTTTTATGTAAAGTCGCTTTGCTAACTTTTCAGATTTTTTCCTATTGTAATGCAACTGAGTCGCGTCAACGTAAAAGTACTGGTTAGCTTTGTGTTTATACATTTGTTACGACAGGAAATTTGTTGTACACATACTGGAAATATACGTAGTGTATAATAATGTAATGTAAAGGATTTTTGTACTTTGTTTTATCATATTGTAATTTTTGATAATTAGTAGAAATTTACCAGTTATCGGTCCGATCGATTATTGAAAACCCACTAAGTAGAATCACAGAAACGATATTGATCGCTAAACTGCAGTTTGGATTTAATATATTATATCACAAAGCGACAAGCACAATGTTGTGCTGTAAATGTTCTGTTCGTGTTGACGCTTAGTAGCATTACAAAAAATACGTAATCCAGAATAAATTTGATTTACTTTTTATGTTTCTATGTATTTTAAGATTATTTTGATCCCGCGGTCTCTGTTCGCTATTGTACACGGAAGATAAAATAGTAAACACCAATAACCTCTACAAAAATTTTATGTATGGTTTAAAAGCTGAAAAGGTTATAACAAAGTGAACAATGTAATAAACCATCGTTTTTTATGAAAACTTGGAAATTCAGTTATATATTTGGGTTCATAGATTAAAGAAAGAAGAACGTTTGTTCATTCTATTTCTTTTCAAGAACAAACTAAGAAACTAACGAACGCCGTTTACTTTTTCTGTTTTTTATATTTTCACAAATTTTGCTCTTTTTAATCTACTATCTACCATTTGCTATTTTATGTTAATGTTATTAGTCATAATAATAGCATACATTAATGCCTGTAGATTATTCGTGATAAGTTTTAATATTCTACTTATTAATAAAAATTGTAAATAGCTGTATCGAAACCGCTGCAGTTATTTTGATCGACATAAATTCTCGATTAATGGTTCGCACGCAGCAAGATTAATAATAACAGCGGCAATTTGTTTTATACGGAGGACACACTTTTATTCGTTTTATACTGATTACTATTGATTGATGGAGTAAAAACATAAACTCTTTTTTTCTACAGGTAGCCGGTCTGTGTATAATTCATTAAAGTTATACTTAGATAACCAAATCTTTTACACTCTAAGGTCATTCTATTTGTTTTACCGTTTTAAAGAGAACTAACATAGAACATTAACAAGAATAGATACTTGAAGTCCTACATAAGTAGTGGTAAGAGTCTGGTGCTGGAGTCTCTTTAGGTAGTCATTGTATTTCCGTAGCGCCTCCCTCTACCGCCATATAGTAGTGTGTCAAACATTACTATGTTCCAAATCTAAAATAGTCGTCTTCATCATATGTGTTAAGATGACTAATCTGCATGGTTTATGAACATTATAAGAGCGCATTGTTAAGGGCAGACATACCATTAATAAAATACTTCCTGCTACTCGCGCTAAATCCTAGTGATCGACATTCAAAGACAATGTATGGTAATTTATATTTGCTGCAAAGATTGTCAGTTATATTAGTACCTGCAATTTTGGGTTATTTTCAATGTATTTAAGTGCACACCTTAAAAGGTCAATAACAATAATAATTAGCAATGTATTGGAAAAGTAAAAGAAATGTATCAAAAAACAGTTTGAACGACAGCTCGTGAGGGATTCGAACCCCCGACCACCACTACTTTTCGTGGGTGCTCTAACCGCTGAGCTAACGAGCCGATGTTCATTTAATGATAAATTGGCTTCATCTCCTTCCCCTTTAGTTTCATTTTAAATATTGTTAATTAAGTAACCTTATATTTACGTGAAAATAACTTATGTTATAACTACAAAAAGAATACAAAGTCTTTTCTGAAATATGAAGTTCAGCGCTCGCTAGATGGCATTATATACAATTTCAGGCTGTGTAGAATAAAGATACTGAAAAGGGCTTGTTATTTTTTTTAATAAATTGTACTTTTCAAGCATCATTTTAACCATAATACACAACAACAAGGCATAAATCCTATTATACATAATTTTTAGATGTTACGTAGTGAACATTATCTTATTATATTATGTGTATGCGTGTGACCATCGCGATATATTTAAAAAATATTTATGTTATGTTTTAGAGGAAATGTCGATGTCCTTCGGATCATAGACTGCGGGTAAGAATTCTTACATCATGAATTCCACAGATCTGGTAATGATTTCCAATTGCTTGACATATAATCAGTAATGTGTAAAATATATTACATTAGGAAAGTTATTATCATTTATAAATAACCTACAAAATTATCCTTCGCACTAAAATTAGTTATGTATTCGTAAACATATGGAAATGGTTAAGCTCGCAACACTTTAGATAGGTGGCAGCACTGTTTTACTACAGTGTATAGTATATTAATTAGATATTATATGACTATGTATATAATGAACACTTCGCAAACAGTGTTTATTATAGCGATAAAGGTAAATATTTTTAATGATAGTTACGTGTAATTTTCTATTATCAAATATTTATTCACATAAATAGTCTCCATTACTTTACATTTTTTACATGCAGAACAGTAAACAGCTTTGTTCATGTTATGATGTCTATCCTTTTGCAAGTTTTGTAAAATAAAGCAAATAGTATTAAAAGTTGCATTTGCTTCTAATAAACAAAAAGCCGGTGGTCGATTTATTTTGTGTTATGTCTTTCAAATCATTTTTAATATGAAACGTTTTAAGATGTATAACTGTACGAAACCAAGCGTCGTTACTAGTTTCAAAAATATTATTACCTCAGTGTCTCCTTAACTGTACTTGTTGTCGATGCTACGCCTATGCTA
>DWMX01000309.1:0-30905 GCA_018246375.1 Byasa alcinous
CATAGATATATAGGTTTCCTCACGATGTTTTCCTTCACCGTCAAAGCAAGTGATATTAGTTGCTAGTTGCACATAAACTGAAAAATTCATTGGTGCAGGCCGGATTTGTACCCGGTACCCCCGGAGTGGAAGGCGGGCGTTCAAACCACTAGGCTATTACGGCTATGGTTTTACTAACACCATTGCACAAAAATCGTGCCGTTTAATATAGATTTCGTCCGGCTTTTTTTTTTAATAAGACCTATATGTAATACTTAATATGATTTATAAACGGTGCTCTATGATTTTGACACAATTTATGCCGGATCACTTCAAAATAACTTGTGTTCCACTACTTTTTGACACGACTGATAATTTTTAAATAATTCTTAACCTTTCGAACGAATTTAAGGCGCAAACTTTTGCCCGGGGTGTAGTAGGTTTACTTCCCGCGTGGCATGGTGTATTATAAAATAGAAAAAAAAAACTTGTTTAGTGCTTCACATAAAACTAAATTATTAAATTTACAGGAAGCAAAAGAAGGAGCCATGCGTGATCGCAAACGATATCAATTTGAAGTTGATAGAATTAAGGAAGCTGTACGAGCCAAGAATCTCGCCAGAAGAGGCCCCCAGGCCCAAATTGGTTAGTTTGGTTTTATTGTCAAATTTTTCCCTTTTTTCTTTGTTTAAAAATACTGTCTCGTCATATTTGCCAACAAGAAATATATGTACTAACAATATTTATATATTTAACATACAAAATGAAGACGAGTTTTGAAGTTGTTGCTGTTGTTAGTCTTATTGACGACTTTTTCAGTTTCATCGGATCTAGAATCTATGATCTAGTCAATGAAAATATGTATTACATGTTCTCTTTACATAAGTAGATAAATAATGAACAAGAGAAACATGGAAGAGAACTGTGTCTTCAATATCATTGGCACTCTCACTAATCAGCCCCATCTCGTCTAATCAGAATCGAATGAGGATGTCACTTATGCTTGCAACTATAAATAACTTCTATGTACGTGGGGCAACTTTAGATATCGTGGAAAAGTGTGAATATTTATCCTCAATGATAGTTGATTTTTAAATCTTTTTTGGATATGTTAATTAATTCCTGAATTTTCTTAGCTAAACCAATTCGGGCTGGCGGCGGGCACCTGGTGAGCGGGGCGCCTGGTATGGTACGACCAGCGCCAGCGCAGGACATAAAGCGGAAGTCTATTATTGTTGGTGGACGAGGTTCGTTGTACAAATATTTAAACTATTAAACTTTAATCTTAAGAATAAATTAAAAGAGAGTTGTGTAAGTGCAAGCATTTAAAGATTTGCCGAGAGTATGGTAATAGTAAACATGATTGTGGCGACTTATGTTCTGTATGACTTGGAAATACATGGGTTCGATTCCCACTAAGCACGAGATTCCGGTAAAGGAAAAAATTGTGAAGAATTTGAGTCATTTGAAGCTTTCGAAGTCCTCTGATATCCGCCAACCCACAAATAAGCAGTGTAGTTGATTATGGCATGTGAGACAATGCTTGGAGTCCTAGCAGGTAATAAGAAGTGATCTGCCATCAGCAAAGCATATGCTGCTGGTGATAACACAAATGTTTGTCGATCATTAGACAAATCTAAAAGCATTAGGATAAATTAAAATTATTTTTGTATAACTAATATAACTATTCATATTTAGACTTTAACGTTAGTCTAACTGATATTAATATATAATATTTCAGAGCTACTACATGTTCTAATGCATGTAATGGTATTTAATTAAACTCTTTAACGAACATAAGTTTAAAAATTTTTTTTTTGTTAATTACAGATGAAAGTTGAAGAGATTTCCGTACCGGCATAGAGAATCTAAATGCGAAATTGTTAGATGTAACCCTATATTCAGTCAGCAAAATCATTCTTGGAAAAAAAATATTACCCGTAATTATAATATAGTTACTACTTATGTGTTTTAAAAAAGCCTAATAATAAGCTGCAACAAAAAAAATGTAGAATCTTTTAAGGCTTAACCTTTCCAAATATCTAATCTTAAACTAAGTGCACATGTATTTAGAGAAGATTATGGCTTCTTGCTGTATAAGTAAATCGGAAATTTGCGCTCCAATTAGTTTCTTGGAAAATGGCATTGTGGGCAATGCTCTAGGTAATTTAAAAATGGGTTGTCACCGTAGTATTATATTCAATTAAAACTCCAAAGCCTCCTCTACGTTCTCTCTACACGTTTTTACAATTAATTCAAGGAAAAAATATTTTTTTATAAAATGACAGAGTCTTAATGAAATATCTATTATTATATTATGTGGGAAGAAATGAAGCGGCTGCAAGAATTTGAATGTACGCAAAATTAGTACAAAGGCAATGGGGAGGCTAGTTACCAGTGTATTTGTGAAATTGCACATTAATAGGCTCCACTTAATGTTCCCACACTGAGAGAGTCAAAGTGTCCCATTCAGGGTCTTCTCTCACAAGGAGAGAGTCAAGGTCAATTGCACAGTAATGTGAAATCACCTACCGGAACGAGCCCATTTCTTCCCATTTAAAAAAAATTATGGATGCAATATGTTTCTATATCGTTAAGAATACGCTGTAAATCATTTGCAGACTTGCATGTGCTGCCGCACAAATAAAAAAAAGTTTTTAAAAATATGACGGTTTCCGTATGGTTGTCGTATCGCTGGTGTGGTGGCAAATGCATACGGGAGTGCATCATCAATGTGTAGTGTTGTAGTGTAAGCTTCTTTAATATATATTTTTATATATTGTGATAAGCGTTGTTATGCCGAAATGCGAGCATTTAATAAGGTTAACGAACTTTTCGGTGTAACATTGGTACGGTGTCATGGGTGATAGAGGACTCGAAAACACACTCCGATTGATCGTCTGTCCACGGACTTTCGTCGGTCTCCAGTGGGGCGCGCCTAGGCGACTTGCTGCACAGCAAGTTCACTGACCATAGGCTCGCTCTGCGCCTGTCGGCTAACGATACATTATAGCGAGTGATTTTTATATTCGCTCGAGGAATATGAAAATCTATTTCAACTAAGGAATTCATTAGCTATGATTACAATAATTAATAAATTTATTCTTCACCCAAAATGCATAATAGTTTATATACACTAGATTCGTCGAAACGCTTTCGTGCATACATTAGATTAGGTCGTTCTTGTCACCTGGACTATATCGGGAATTGCTGCTTCATACGCACCGTTTGCTTGTGAGCTGTGATGATTTTTTTTTTGTATCGTATCTGTTGCGGGTGCGTTATTAGTCAATAAAATAGAAGATTTACACATAATTTCAAAATCAAATACAAGATTATTTCATATATTTTTAGCTAAAATGTTCCCCATTCAAATTATTTATTATTCAATTTAAGTTTCACAAGTGCATTATTTTATTGATGTTCTCTATTTGCTTTAAGATGCATTAGCTTCACAGTAGATCTGTAACTTATGTAAGTACTTACGAGATAATAAACTTGGAGTGCGGCTCCTTGCGTTGCCGTTTTCGCATCGGATCATGCCTTCGCTGCGTCCTACGAGGAGTTATGGAACTAACGTCGGCACAAGGCCTTCTGATAACCAAAGATGAATCACAACTTTTAGATATACTATTCGAGATTTATTACCAGCTGAAATTTAACATGAGCCCCCGAATTACTCAATGGTTCCAAAGCTCCTTAGTGTTGCAATACATTTAAACCATTTAGGTGTAAACTAGTAAATTATTTCACACTTAAGTTAGATACTTGAATTTTATTATATATTATTTATTCTTTGTAAACCTAAATTGTCGCGTATTTTTATTTCACTTTAGAAGTGTAATACGCTTTCTACATACCTCTTTATTTACAATATAATATAAAATCATGGTAACCGCTTATTTCTTTGTTATTGGACATACCTTCTAGGTGCATTCCACTAGGAAGGCAGTTTATATTTGTGTAACTTGGTTTGTTGAATGTAGATATATAAGAGGCTATCCTCGGTTTCCACTCGCCTGTTGCATAGATAGCTCAAACTGATGATGATCAATCAACGACGCATTTCGCGCTCGGTGGCGGGCGCACCCCGAACCGACAGGCTTGCCTTTGCACCAAGTGATTTAGTTTTTATTTACATCTTTTGTACGATGTATTTAATATGTGAAGAAACTCTCAGAAAGAGTTTTCTTGGTTTTTATTTATTATAAAAATAAAATTATGAATTTAATTTGCTACCTACGTGTTTTATTTTCTTCTACCTTGCCAATAGATTTTTTCATAATATAAAAGATTTTCTCTGGGTATACGAACTTTGTGCTTTCCTAAGCAAAAAAATTAAATAAACTTTTTTTCGGCAGTGTGGCTTGTGTCCATTACATGCCACATTTTGCACCATTCGCAACCTAAAATCCAGTGCATAACAGCTGGGTAAAAAATAGTGAGAAATCCCAGATTTCACATATAAATGTTCTTGTAAATAAATTATGGATGCACTGTTTGCCTCTCCAGATACACTAGTAGCATATTAAGATTATTGGATTAAAGGATAGGAAAATACATAAATCGCAAGAAATATTTTGGTTTGCTCTATAACTACAGCAAACATGCATACAGGTGTAGATTCAAAGATCTAGCTACCCATATAGCTTTTATTTTACATACAAAAAAATTATCAACTTATAAAATAAAAATACACCATTTCATTAGGAATTATTTTATTATATTATACCCAAGTAATATACAGATAAACATAAGCAACAATAACATACGCATACATGATATAAAACAACTAAGCAACACAACGAGTTACGTTTTCCTTGCCTACTGCGTACCTACCTAAGTTTTATAAGTGTACTAAAGCTACATTAAGGCTTTCATAACGATATGATAATACAATGGTACAACTTACTGCAATCCAAAAATATGTACAAAAAAAATATCAATTTGACGTTTTTTAAGTTTATATGAGAGATGTTAAACAGACCTCTATAATAAATTAATGATAGATCAGTTTATTTGTCCGCGCTCTACATATGCACTCAAATAAACAATCATTACAGTACAAGAACATAAATATCAATATCGTACAAAAAGTATATATTACATAAATTTAAGATTTTCTTGTTTCTGTATGTACTATGGCATAAAATGGCCGTAGCCCATTGTAACTGTTGCCAGGAAGTGAACAACACTGATTTTAAACTGCACCTTGTTTGGAGCGATCTTATTTTAAGCTGAAATGACGATGAACAAGCAATAAATTTCAGACAAACAGTATTTCATCATAATTGTACATGCATGTGTTTAGATTTTAAATTTATTTATATCATGATTTCATCATATCACTAAAACTTAAAAAAAAATATTGTAAAACTTTTAGACGTACATTTAAGTATATACACATAACTTTAAATTAAGATATTATACTTAACTGCGTATACACAAGAATGTGTGAGATCCAGTTGTAAATACTTTCGAGTAAAATTAAATTTTTCTTTACGTCAGTTAAGATTTTATTAATACTATCTTATATAAATAAATGACCGGACATTATATGTAATAAATTAATACAGATATTAAATATTTTGGGCCTTTTATGTTTCATGTCAAATATGACTACTCAATGTTAATTGTATTTTATTGTTACTGTCTCTTCATATTATTGACTAAATAATATCACAGATACATTTTTGGAAATAAAATTGTAAAAATACTTAATAAACTTATACTGTTTACAATGAGGACACTATATAGACAATGTAACGAGCAACTAATATACGATTGCCAAATAAATAAAAAAATTACTTCAGCTGCGCCACCAAATGTAGTACCGGTTACAGAGATGCCATTCAAAAACTGTTTTCCGATCCATTATCTAGTTGATTTATTGATCAAAAAAATACATTTATTATAAATAATGCACTAGACATGTAATAAAAAAACATAAAGAACCGGCTTAATGTTATTATTTTTATTGGAATGAGCCTGGATTTTTTTTCGGGTTAAATCAACATGTCAAATCTTATAATATGGGAATAATGGGACATTTCCTTTTGTCACAAGTAATACGTCCAGTATATAATACAAGAATAAAAATATAAGATGGTAAAGTTGTTGCTACCGCAGCTTCTACTTCTGCCGCCAAACATTAGTATGCAAACATTACTGTGTTACGGTTTAAAAGGCACTGTATCTAGTGATATAGCGCATTAAGTGTAAGGAGACTTATAACGACACTATCTTGAGTCTCAAAGCTACGACGAGCGCATAGTTGTGTATTGTTTATTACCTTAACAAGCGCCATATTCTTATGTATGAGCTTACAATTTACCATCAAGTAAACGTTATTCGGCTCGTCGCTTAATCGTGTAAAGAAAATATGGCATCGAAAAGTTTAAAACGAGCTATAAAGCTTTTCACTGAGACAATGTAATAAAATGAATTCTATATCTATTATCTTACACAATCTACAAAAATAAGTTCTCTATGTGTTGAAACATATTATTACTTTTAAAATATTGTCATTGTATTATATGAAAATCTTTGGATGATTCATATGTACAAATACGTATGTATTAGTGTTATAGCGAATGGTCACAGTATCTACTTTTTACCCAAAATAAGCTACAATCTGATCTCAACTTTAAATGGTTTTAGGTGACGATGAGTCCGTAAATGGGGATGCGTGCTCTATATGAATTTTCTGGCTCTAATATGTATTCAGCATGTACACATTAATTAATGTTGTTATTGCGGCATATTTACAATATTAACGTCGCAGCCAGGCGGGTCCGAAAATATCCTTCCATTGACAATTCCTCAACATGTGACTTCGCAATAAAAGAAGGGAACTCCGTGCCACAAGGCAAGCACTTAGCCATTGCCCCAGGAAGTTGAATATTGGATTCCGATTTTTTTTTAATAACTGAATTCGCATATTCCTTGCATTACCTTGTGTATTGTGTTCTCGTATAAGAAAGAGCAATATTTCTATTGTTATTTTTACGATTGCATATATAGTAGTGTCAATGGATCACAATCCATCGTAAGTAGATATAGAGTCACTGGACTGCTGATCCGACGCGTGACGTAAACCATTCTCCTTTACAGTTGATGAAGTCCTATAAAGAAATATTCATTTAATGTACACATTCAGGAGGTAGTCCAAAGCTAACAGGTTGATAATCTAGGAAGTAGTAGTAACGTAAGCTGTCTACGTGGCATAGTGACTAAACGCATGCATTGAAACGCTGGAGTGATCAGTGAGTGTTAAACAATTGTAGATAACAAATAAATAAAATGTTTTTAGACGAGACTGCAAAATGGGTAAAAAATAATCCAAAGCAAAAGTACTTTTGATTTGTTGTTAATATTTTTTTAAGTCTCTTTAGTATCTTCCAAAGTTACTAAGTATTTACCCGAAAAACGGAAGTAATGTAATAAGCTGAGCACGGCTGGTACATTCTCGAAGCTCCGGCAACACTAATAGTACGTGGCGAAGGTAGGCTTGTAAAGCGACGCGACGCTGCTCCACTAAATGTGCGTCCTGGAAATAAATTAGTATGATGGTAACATACTTGATGAAGTACTTTACAAGGATAGGAGTATAACAGTTACGACTAACTATTTAAAGTTCTTGCTAAATAGCGGATATTTCTTGCCTGCATTGCGGACGGTTACTTGAGGCTAAATGATAGGCTTACCTTATTTAACCAGTGATTTTTATGTACACTAATTAAAAAAATGTTTAACTGATAGTAAAACTATTGGCGGAGACCGTCTATGTGGGTACTACTGGTGCTCTTGTTTCTGCCGCCAAAAAGTAATGTGCAAACTATACCGTGTTCCGATTTAATGGGCTTTAGCTATTGAAATTACTGTGGTAATGAGAGTTAACATCGTCTCAAAATGAAATGCACAATGTAGTGCAACGTTCAACTTCCTAACGCTACGTTGTCGCTGCCATATCACTTTCTATCAAGCGTACGTTATGCTCGTCTCGTCGCTTTAAAAAAACGTATAAATAACAAACCCACCTAACAATTTGCCTAATAAGGAAAAAAGGTCTATGATGGTAAAGCGCACTAGTTTATAAAAGCCTGTTCACTCTTCTTATTAAGACTACAAAGTCATTACAGAAACACAAACCATGCCAACAGAGTTATAGTCATTCAGTGTTCTAACATTAAAACAAAATACCAATTTTATTGGCCAACCAACTGATGGACATTTTGATATTAGGTAAGAAACACAATGAATCTGTACTTTATAAAGTAATGAGATTTAATCTGTAAACTCACCCGTTTCCGTAGTGTCTTCTTAGGTGGGAACTTATAATTTGCAATATCCGGATGACATTTCTTTAATTGTGTGTGAAGTTCGTGAAACTTGGCATACCTATGATAGATGTTCCATTCATCATGACCAACATTAAGAAAAATCTGAAACATATACACAAATAAATATTAAAAAATCTATTATTGCTGTGTAGATTTCGAGGTCACGACCCTCAGACATGAAGAATACCGCTTAAAGAGGAGAATAGTTGCCGCATCTATTATTTTTGTGCATGAGAAATCTGTTCTAAATTATTGAATTAAAATGGGCTTACAGTTATCTTTAATTTTACATAGCGTTAAGAAACAATAAGACCGTGGATGGTGTACCATGCTCACCCACAATACTCTGGCTATCATAACAAAGCAAATCTGATGTGTGATATGTGTGGTCCTGGGAGTAGTTAAATAAACTAATTAGATAAATTAGTTAATTATATCACATGCGATATATATTTGAAGATTGATGTTAAGTTGAAACCATTTTCCTTTCCAATATTATCTTTGAGTAAATAACATCCAAAAAGTATATTATTTATCAAAAATTTTAATAACTAAGTTCTTGATTTAGTGTATAATTAAACAATGTTTCTTCAGTTACATATCTCTCTTAGCAACTTTCACTTGATGGTAGTGATACGCCTACACATAATAATGTGGAGCTAGTTACGACAGTATACACTATAACACAATGGCCTCGTCGCCTTGAGTCATAAGGTGTTAAGTCTCATTACCTCAGTAATTTCATTAGCCTAATATAATAGCACACTATTGTTTAACACCAGAAACAGGCAGAAGTTTTTAAGCAACAGAGATGTACCACCAGTAAAACACATAAAGGTAATATATGGATGTATACTATCATTGTGTGTTAACAATAAAAATATTTGGCGCCAATAATTGACGATTATTTACCTGGTAAACATGGTAAGAATGTGTCCTTTTTCCAACTAAAAATGCACTGGGCATGTAAACTTTCACATTTGACTCTGGACAGTCCAAAATCTCTAGTGCTGATCCACTTTCCAAATCTTGTAGACGTCTTTGTAAATGATGATTGAATTCCATAAGTTCTGCATGCATTTCAGCCACCTAAAAATTTATTACTGAAAATTATTTTATAACAAAGGAAATGTAACATTTTTGCATACAACGGGTTATTTTATGTTTCCATTTCGGGGAATCAGGGCCTTCTTCCACATAGAGGGAACCACAAATTAATTATTGTAATGGATAATAATTGATTTCCATGATATTGAATGATAATATTATTTATTTCAAATCATACATAACATGTGACTGAACAGGAATACTTATTTTTCTTGAAGATATTAGATATAAAAAAGAAAATTTTTCATGAACAGTACTTACTTGTACAAGTTTTCTTTCATACGAGCTAATTTCTTCATCTTGCTCGTTGCCATTCTTTAACGCAATCCCAGTTTCTACTGCTGACATGTAACGCCTTAGTTGATCTTTTAATCTTTCATTTTCCCTTAAAAATTTACTTAATTAGTACTGAATAGAATTTAACTTGACAATGCAAATCTAAATCAAGAGATACCAAACAATACACAACTGAAATACTATTAAACATTAAAAAAACTTTTTGACTGTTATGTATGTTACTTCACCTGAACTATTGGTTAAAGTTGGAGATGCAGTAACTGATAACATAATATTTAATTAGTTTGTAAGTAATACTCTTAACCATAATAATAAAAAATTTGAAAGGATTTTAAAGAATTTTATTTCAAAATACATCACTTACTTGCCAAGATCCAATACTACTTTTTCTAATTTTTGTATTTTGTCTTTGCTACTTAATTCAAATTGATTAAACTTGAACTGTAAATCAATAAATTCCTTTTCCCTGGATTCTGAGAGTGAACTAATCCTTTTATAATCAGTAGCACCCTCATCTTCTGTAAAACAAAGTTCCAGACAGGAGGTACTGCCATCTATGCTGCCAGCTATTTCTTCACTATCACTTTCATAAATTTTCAAACAATTTCCACTTAAATCGGAACTATTGTCCTCTTTAGATACATTATTCCTATCAATACTGCTTGAAGATGAGAATATTTCTTTAGCACATTCAGATAACTTGGTAAGAATTTGTGATGGGCTATCAATTCCCATTACACTGTCTGGAAAGAAATGTCGTTTTCCATTTTTACATTCAGTAGTACTTGGTTCCGATGTAGATATTATTTGGCGTGTTGTTATGGGATCTGGAGAGTTAAGGCATGTAGATGGTGCACTGTTCCACAACATATTAGAAGTACTGTCAATTGGATCAAGAGTTTTCTTCACATTTTTCTGTTCTTTATCAAAAGATATGACTTGTCTGAGGGGTTTCCTCTTAATATTGCTAGTTGCTTTTACAGGAGTAGGCAATGGTATGACATGCTCAGGTTTTATCATTTGACTAGCTTGTTGTGATTCATTTAACTCGGCTCTGTCCATTGACAATGCAAACAAAACTGTTGATAACTCTGAAATAGATATAATAAAGTTAAATCAAAATGAACATGTGTAACATCAGTGTATTTCAATTATATATATACCTGCTGCAGTGTCAGGAAGTGAACTAGCTTCTGTTGTTCTGCAAATAGCACCATCCTCATAATATTCTGATAATAATCCATGACTAATCCAACTTTGTAAATATCTGCAATTAACAAATAACAGAAAGCCTATGCAATTTAAAAGAAGTGTCCTCTTTTTTTCATCATTCTATGTAAGAAATTTTTGCCACATTGATCATGGGAATACTTTTTGTCCACTTTGTTACAATTCTCCACTGATTCTGAAGACACTGATTATAATGAAGTTAATAAAAAGACCAGCAAAAACTTATGTATCATTTCATCACAATTTATTGTGATAATTGGCACTTTTATTATTACCGTTACAAAGATATAACAAATATCCCCTTTCGCTCTTTTATCATTGAACCTATAGACACACCGCAGACACTCATCTATTTGCTGTCGATATCCGATACATTACAATAGAGCTTTTAGCTTCGTTCTTCACAATGCGAACAGTGAAGGATTGGAATAGTATGCCGGAGTCAGTGATTTCGTCCAGGTATGATGTGCCCCACTTCAAGAAAAGAGTGAACAGGTTTCTTTTAGACCTCAGCACTTTTCCACCTACACGCTTACCATCAGGTGCGATTATAGCCAAGCAATAGTCTATGAGAATAAAAGAACAGTAACTTACTGTAATATGTCTACAGCATTAGGCTATTAAATGTATAAAAAATCTTCAAACAAAAGACCAGAGCTACCAATAAATAATTGTTTTAAAGACATGGACCATGTAAATAAATATTATTAACATGGTCATTAATGTTAGGTTACATATAGACATAAATATTATGTATCTAAAATTGTACCTTTCTAGTGACCGTTCATTTAAAGCTGCTCGTATAAATGCTCTGAAGTAACCTAGAGGAGTATTGATGTTTGTAAGAATTTTAAACCTCTCCTTTTCATGTTTGGTTAGATGAAGACAACAATAGCTCCACAGTGAGTTTCCTAAAATAATAAATTGCACTATAAAAGTAATAATTTGCATCACTCATTTATCCTAAGGATAAAAAATTCTTACCAACGTTTATTATATTAAAAGTGAAATTTAATCCAGCAGAAACTAAACTCTGTATTGTTGAGTTTGATAAATTTGTTTTTATTCCATGACTAAGTATTTTTTCCCATTTTTCGCATAGTTGAACTATTCTAAAAAATAAATATATAGTATAAAAATGATTTTTGCAATCTAAATTTAAAAAAAATTTAGGTCATTGCATAACAACTGGGAAGATTGAACTACATCTATGATAAAATTGTGAAAAGAACCCATGTATTGTAATAACCTTAAATCATCTTCAGTTGCAAGTTCAGATTTTCCACCAAATCTTCCTTTACAATTTTCAACACAAGTATGTAATTCTAGCAGGACTTGTCTTCCTGTTTCTATTCTCTTTTTTACCTCCTCCCTGCCATCAACAGTGTTATTGAAAGTATTTAAGATCTTACTATTCTGAAACAACAATTCAAAATAGTTCATTATAAATTAGAAAATCTCTGAATACTTTACAAATCAATATGTAAGCTTATTTTCTATACAATATCTTAATAATCCATAGTGACAGATAATCTGTAATAGTTAAATAATTGTGATAATGCATAATTTTTCACTAAGGGAAAAAATGTTCTGCATTAAATACAACTTTTACTAGTTGTAATAATAAAACATTGCTAATTAGAAATCTGGTCGCCAACCTTCAGTAATGGAGAGTTACTTTTAAAAGGAAAACCAGTAATATTTTAAAGGCATATTTTGTGATGGTCTTCCATCTCCTAAAAATAATTAAATTTATATATCAAGGTCTTATGGGAGTTTGTAACAGGTTTACTAAAAAACATATACATTTATTTCTTTTGAAGAGGTTATTGGTTTCAGTGAGTTATCCTTGAGTTTTGGCGATTATTATTAAGAGAACTGTATACTAGACTACAAGGATTTCACTCACACAAATAATAGAACTCACAAGTTTTACCTAATAAAAAGTGAATACTGGAATGATTTATAGTCATGTTTCGTAACATAGTAACACTATTTATTTGCTATAGGTGGAATACTAGGTAAAAATGGGTGGACCACACTACAATGGCATTGTGCGCAAATTATTAAATATCGTGACTACGTTAGTTAATTTGAGAATGAAAAAAAACAATATATGAGGGTTCTCAAAAATTGTCTAAAAACTTTATTATCAACTAAAACTCAAATTGCAATGCTTGATCACAATAAAAGTTATTGTGCTAGTCTTTCAAATCCTAAACCAGTAAATGCATGGATAAAAATTTGCAAATAAAATAATACACAACCTATCTATTAAAGTTAAAAAACTAACGTCAATAGAAGCGTAATCAAATTAAAATGTAGAGAAGTCAATTGGATTAACATGACACATACCATTTTGGTTTAATAATGAGCTTGTTACATTTGCTTATAATTGTTTTATAATATGTAAGATTAAAAGAAAACAATTTAAAAGTAAATTAACGTTTGGATTACTATTAGAAATCCTATATATTATACATTGCTTCATGCTTCGTGTAATATTTACGTTCTATTCCAATTATTCCAATTATTTGAACTTAAAGAGTAAAGACAGAGATATAATAGATTATGATCATAGATAATAGACAAATATATCAATTTTAAATTAATCACAGATTATAAAATCTCGATGAATATATATATACATATATAGAGATATACAATTTACCGAATGACTTATTTCATCTCTTATCATGCTATGTTTCTACTAAAATTTTCTGGGCTTAGAAAATAGCCCAGAAAAAATCATTATCTCCTATGACTTATAATAATTGACTAATTAATAATCATATAATAGTTGTATCTGTCCTGACGTTAATTTGCAAAAAAGGGAAAAATGCATTAATTATCAAATAAGACTGAATAATATTTTAATAATTTTCTGAGTAATTTTATTACTATCACTTTTTATATTATTTTTGATTAATGCCAGGAAAAAACATTTTTTTTAATTCTGCTGTTGTTCAAATCTTGCTGTAATTATGTTTTAATCTATATTTATTATTGAGTAAAATCTCTTATTTCTAACTAACAAGTTTAAAAAATATTCGATTCAAAAATGTAGCTCTATGCTTGCGTCAACCTCGACTTAATCTCAAGTCACAATAACAAAATGGCGTTCTAGTTTGAGTTTGGTTACTTTAAAGTGTAGTTTATCGTTTTCGTGGTTTTATTACTGTAAAATATTTTCAACGTATATTTAATTTTCTAATTAAATAGAATTGTGATTTATTGATTTTATACTGTGTGTAGAAATTGGTTTGTAATTGTGTGGAGACCATGAGTAACTACGATGACGATCAAAGTGAAGACGGGGAATTAGCACGCAGCCCAGTGCATGATGAAATGGATTTTAGGTTGGCTTTATATCTATCTAAGATATTTTGTATTTTGATTTTCACATAAGTTGTAATTATTTTATAACCGTAACTTGAAATTTGCTGATTTATTTAAAATGTTCATCTTTGTTAGTTATTTTTGCAATTATTAAACAATATTCTTCGTGAAATTAGTGAACAGTTTATTTATTTAACACTTAAATATTTTAACATTTAATTTTATCAAACTAAAAATTTTTCGTTTAGCTTATCCGACGAGGACAGAGACAATGCTGACTCATTAGTGATCAAACCACCTCAGGCCGTTATTCGGACGTCTCATAGAGAAAAAAGAGGTCATAAGCGATCGGGAAAAGAAAGATACAAGGATGTTGTTAGGAAAGACAAAAAACATTTTTATAGGTAAAATTATATTTCATTTATTAATCTGAGGAAAAATAAATAGTATAGAAATTTTAATGATTTAATAAATTTTTTATAACATTTAATTATTTTGATTCAGAGAACGCGACAAAACAGATAAACCTAAACATGGGGAAGTCAAAAGTTTTGAACGTGAAGATATCTCCAAAGAATATTACAGAGAAAAGCAATACTATAGAGAAAAAGACTCATATCGCGAAAAAGAGATCAGGGAGAAAGAACTATATCGTGAAAGAGAAATGTATAGAGAAAAGGATGTGTATAGGGAAAAGGATCCATATAGGGATAGGGATCATTACAGAGAGAGAGAAATGTATAGAGATAACACATCATTCCGTGAAGCACCACGGCAAAGGGAAATGTATAGAGAGAAAGAAATTTATAAAGAAAAAGATGTTCATAGGGACCGTGAAATGTATTTAAATCGTGATCGGCAAAATAAATATTCTGATAATGAGCGAAAAAGAGAGAGAATTGAATCTGACAGAATTGAATCACGAATGAGATTGATAGGTGAAGAAAGTCGATCTAACCATAACAATGAAAAAGAAAATAGAGACAAGACCTCTGGTGATAAAGAATTAGAAGATTTAAGAACTAGGTTACTTAGTAAGAGAATATCAAAAGAATTACATGAAACCAAAAAACAGGTTGATTACTCAGATAAAGATTTCAAATCAGACGAACACCAAAGACATTCATCATCTTTAGATAGACATCAACATGAGCGAAGAAAAAAACTGTTGGAAGCTGGTAAGTAACAGTCATGACTATCTATTATTTGCTGATTTGGTTTAACTTATAAAAAACGCTGAAACTTTTTATTTTATTAAGAATATTTGGTTCAAATCAACATTGTGTTCACTACACATCTTAAAATTCTTAAAAGCCATTTTTGTGGGATATTATTTGGTTTCATTTTACAATAGCAAAATTCTTTCTCTAGTTATTTATTGTTAAGCCAATTAAAACCTATCAGGAGTTTATGTCTATTGTACATTGTAACTTTTTGCTGGTGGTAAGTCTCTGTTGCCGGAGACCATCTAGGTAGGTTCCACTGCAGATTTTATTTGAACTACCAAATAGTATTGTGCAAACATTACTGTTCTGTTGTGAAGGGTGCTGTAAGCTAGTGAAATGACAGGGGTAACAAGGCTTAACTCTTTGTCTCAAGACGACAAGGACTATGTGGTGCATTGTATACCATCTTAACCAGCGCCGCGTTGTTATGGGCAAGGGTGTCACTTATCATCAGGTGAAAGTTTTACTCGTCTTATCGTCTCGTAGTATAAAAAACATGTTGTGTTTCATTGGTTATAGAAATCAATGTAGTTACATTTTGCAGAAAGAGAAATAGAAAAACGCAAGCATGAGTCACGGAACGAGCTTGAAGCACGACGTGAGGAACGGAGAAGGCGTGGAAAGAAAAGATCGGTCTCTCCTGAGGATGTATCTAATAAAAAAAAAAGAGACCAATCCCCTAATTATGACTCAGTGGTCACTGTGTCAGATGCCAGCGATGTTGAAATGAAAAGTGACTCAATTCATTCAGAACCAGAAGATGGTAAAATTCTTATTATGTATAATTATATTGTATATTTTTATGTTCTTGTATTACATGATGGTTAGTAAGTTTTTCCTGTAGCTATGTAATGTGCAGTGACTATGTTAGCTGCACAACTGTCCTGTTGTTTTATTCTTTCAAATCAACTTTGAGGATAGCTCCAAGTAATTAGTAATTACAGATAATGTATAATATCTCAGATTATTTATAATGTTATTTGTTTTCCAGGTGAAAATACAAACAGTGAGACGGATGAAGAAAGCACCACAGAGTCTGACTCTGATGTGGATTCAAAATCTGGCGATGATGACTGCAATGAAGAAAGATCTGTCAAAGAAGATAAAGATGCAATAGATGAAGATAAGTTAAAAACAAGATTAGATTCAAAATCAAAATCCAAATCCAAATCTCCATCGCCAAAGTCAGTACACAGAAGTCCATCATCCCATAGGTGAGACACTAATAATTTTTTTGTAAAGTCACATTGTACTAAATTTATAGTTACTGGATTAAGTTGCACCATGGGCAATAAGCTGTGTCATATTGGCTCATTAACCATATTTGCCCCCAACTGTATTATAAGTGTCAAAAATGTTAAGGTTAGGAATTTAATTGGAAAAAAATATTGATGATACCGAAAAATGTAATGTTTTTCGGTATAATTTACACAGGTTAAAGTCAAAGCACCATTTATCATGAAGTTTTCTTTAAATTGTCATTTACTTTATTATTTCCAGGTCACACTCTAGATCTAAAAGTAGAAGTAGATCCCATTCATTTTCTCCTCCACCACAAGGTGAAAATGGGAAAACATCTGCAGATGAAGAAAAAGTAGAAGAAGAGGATGACGAAAAGTTAAGACTCAAAGAAGAAGCCATTAACTCATTGCCACCTTATTTTCCAGCTCTGCAGGTATTAATTTTATAATTAAGTGCATGCAATTTCTGTAATTAAATCCTAATTTAACTGTTTTAACTTATTACATTAGTAATGAAGTTTCATAAGAAATGTTGCATAATAAAATGTATGTTATGTTTACCATAAAATGCTAAATTTTTGTAATTGTTTCATAGAAAAATACGAGAAGAAAAACTACATTCCTCTTACAACTATTGTGTGAAACTATGTAGTCATTTTTCCACATAAGAGTATTTAAACTCTTAGATTTTTAAGGGCTTTTGAATTTATAGGGTTGTCGATCAGTTGAGGAGTTCCAATGCCTGAACAGAATAGAGGAAGGCACTTATGGAGTTGTTTATAGAGCACGTGATAAAACAACTGATGAAATAGTGGCTCTGAAACGATTAAAAATGGAAAAGGAGAAAGAGGGTTTCCCCATCACTTCACTGAGGGAGATCAATACATTACTGAAGGTAGGAACAAAATCTCTTTTCGTTTTCTATAGTAAGCTCACCTGAGCCATCGTAATGCATCAGTGCTCACAATGAAGGTACATTTTTACCATGTTGTAAATTTGTCATATTTTAAGCAGCTTGTGTGAGCCATGAGCTGGGTAGCACTCGATGGCTCATGTGTAGAGTACACATTATTAATGCCTTTTATTTTATTCCTACAGGCCCGGCACCTCTTACCTGAAGAGGGTTGTGCTAGAGGTGTGACCCCGTTGCAAGGGTTAACAACTTCGATACACGGGCGGGCCTAAGTATCTTATAAGGAATTTATTACAGGAGTTGAAATTGTCAAATAGTTTCTCACTTCTTTTGTTTGCAACCATACATGAAGTGCATTGGAAAGCTCTTCTTTCGAATGGTACATATATATAAAATTAAAAATATCGAAGGTTTGTTGAGAAGGCGATGCAATTATATAAAATTTTCTTCATGTTATTCCAAAAGTCGTCTACCATCAGGCAAAAGGTAAATGTTATAATAATAAATTTTACAGTCTGAAAACATTTATGAGTATTTATTGGGTTGTCAGATTTTTAAGGTACAAGTAAAATGTCTAAAACTTGGCAAGCATGACACAAAAGTAAAATTACTTTACATTAATTTGTTTTTGATACTTGTAAATGTTATAGGTAAATATAATGAAGTTAATAAAATTCATTACATCCACCTATATCCTACTATTTATACACTAACTTTTAACCTCTGTAAATGAAAGGTTTCAACAATTTGCTCCCTGTGATCATTTGAGAAACGCAAAAATAATTTGTTAAGTTTTTATCAATGAATGCAAGTTACTGAAAATTTATGTTCAATGTATAAATAAATTATTAAATTGTCTTTATTAATATAGACAGTTTTCAAATTTAAGTACAAATAATTGCAGTTCATTGGACTTCACCCTCTGAATAGAAACACCATGTCAATAATAGTTACTGTACACAGAAAGGTAGCTTTCTGATAATATGAAAGCCAAATTCGTACATCTAAATATGTTAACAGAAGATCCAACATGGAGAATTTCAGATTTAAGAAGATTAACATTCACAATTAGAATAATTGTGGTTTTGTGAAGTAAATATCTATTGCAGTGAAATTACCTACGAAAAAGATGTATTAAAAAAACATTACCATAATTATGTTGCAAAAAGTTCCAGAAATAAAATTAACAGGCGAGTATTTTGGAAAAAGATGATAAACCAGTTTATAAGATCTTTAATTTGAGACCCTTTTGATTTAAATATCTTAATGAAACATGGAAATAATGTATGTGTGATGCTCTTGCAAGATTTGCTTATTTTATGAAGTTTCTGATAAGAACATGAAAAACAGGATGTTGACAAGTATAGACCGAAACCAAATGAAATATACACATGTAAAATTTAAAACAAAAAAAAGAGTTAACAAGATACAATTTTGGACAGAAATTGACAGAATTGGTTAAAAAGTGAATTTTTTTTATCAAAAATCAATTGTGTGGGGTCCTGGGATACGTTTATTGGAATTTTCACGCCTCTAGTTAATAATAAACTAGTTTTAAAATTTCATATCGTTTTTACAGTTAATATTAACCAAAGTTAGGTTTTGTCGTCTAGACTTCAATTTATATCAAATTAGGATATGTTCGTGTCGTAAGTATTAGCTAGCAATTTATGTGATGCATGTGTAGATAGTGATTGGATTAAGCCGAATAGTCTCTCATTTAGTACAGGCATTGTTTTATATCAGAATGTTATGTTCTTTATGGCTTCTGTGTTGCCATATTAATTTATCTTTAAAAGGGCATTAGAAGTATATTTGAGATATAACAAATGTTATTGTTAGTTATGGTTTTATTTGTAATTCATATAGGTTAGTTATAGAACCACACATACAGCTGGTGTTTAGTTATGAGGTCTTCAGTACAGACACAGTCGTCTATTTATTTTTCTTTAGAATGTAATAATAACGTTGTACTAAAATATCATGACTATGAAACATCAAAATGATTCTAGATGTTTGATACATTGATTATTTATTAATATTTCCCGCCATACAGCATTAATTCATTCGCTATAACAAATTGGCAAGTTTTAAACAATCTTTCATGTTTGTTGCACTGGCACAACATAAATTTCTTATTAGTTCTTCGTTTTTTAAACCATTATTAAAAAGTCTTTATTACTGTTTTTTTTTCACAATTAGCTTTTGAAAGTCAGTTGAAGCACTTTGAACAGCCAATCAGACATATTCTAAACTTGAACATGCTCCTCAAGGTTATTAACATTTAAGTTCTTGTTGCTTCTTTATGTATTCATTGTTTGTAGTTTAAACACTGTCTCATTATCTTAGTATGTAGTTTTCATTTGCACTTTGAAGCTCAAGATAAGATAGTTGTTGAAAATACATTACAGATTTTATCTATTACTTTACCTTATACTTATTATTATAAATTTTTGCCACATAAGAGGAAGCTTAATAACCAATAAATTATATTAAAAATTTATGAATTTCCAAAGCTTCAACTAAATGCAACATGTAGAAAAAAATGACAAATGTTTTCTACAAAAATATTTAATATTCATAAACTACAGAAAACTCCTATATATATGGTTATGGTAAATATAGTTTTCTTGCATTACCATATCTATCTATCCACCCCTAAGGGGATTTACCGAAGTTTGAAGATGTCACCTCATTATGATGCTGTTATTCTGAGACTTTTCCAGATCTCATGAATTATTAATTCAGTGCGTTTCTTTGTAAATTTTATATATTTCATTATTCTGTTTTTCTATACTTTGAAATGCCATGTAGTGCATCCTCTTTCTCTTTTTTTCGTGGTAATGTATATTGTAATGATCTTCAATTTTCAAAAGTTATAAATGTCGACGACTTTTCTGGTAATTAAAAATAAAATATATTTATTTTATAATTTATGGAAACTTGTTTCATATAAAAGCTTTTTGTGCTTTAGTATGTACATTGATATTGAATTTGATATATTTTAAATTAAATAAAAAAAGCTTTAATGACATAAGATGAAGGTCCTAACGCATAAATTATCTTGATCATATCAAATCACTTCATAATATTTTTTTCCAAAAATTTGAAACAATTTGATTAAGTACATTATTTATAGTAAATGGTATAACTATATTAAATGTTTTGTAAGTATGTACCTCAGTTCTGATTATGGAGTAGTTAATTATTTATCTAAAAAAAATATTGTTTGTACTGATTTTCAATGTTTACTGTACTTGGTTAGTTTTTAACTTTTTGTGTCATGCTTGTGCTGAAGTTGAAATGTACAGTAATGCTGAATATGTTTAAGAGATTGTCAAAATATAATGTGTACTTGTGAAAGTAAACAAGAATATTAATGTAATTGTGTCAAAATACCAAATTTATTATTTTAAGAATTTTATATTTGAAGCAAATTCTGTCTCATGTAGAAACTAGTTTACTTTTTTTGGAAATGTTGTGGATTTTCATGTCTTTGGTGTTACCAGTCCTACAAACATATTTGATTGGATGTTTTATTACATTTTGTTATAAAATGGCTTAATTGGCAACATCTACTAAATTGTTTGTTTTTTGATGTCATTTTTATCGATATTTATTTTAAAAATGACCCAATGGGTAATTCAGATGTACATGACATGTAGCTTTAACAATGCTGCGTATTTAATTTGTAATTCTTTACTGTTGTAGGCTCAGCGAGTCCATGTGTGTATGACTATCAAAGAACAAACAAGTGGCGGTAATTAAGTATATTGTGCACAGACTATGACCACAGGCTGCGTGTTGTATTCTTATCTGTTTTGCATGTGAATGCACAATGGTGTATGTTAAGCTACCAGGCCTTTATTAAGGGTAAATTTTTAGAAGATATTTTACCCATTAAAATAATTTTGTTACTGTTTGTATGAAACAAGTATCGGAGCTTGAGTTACCTTAAAAAAAAAAAGTTGTCGATCTTAACTATTTTAAATCCGCTTAGTTCATGTTACTCTCTTAGTGTATAATGTCTAGTCAATGTTTAGAAAAATACACTGTGTTTGGACTGTGGGTGTAGCCAAATTAATCAAGAGTGACGTATTTTGTTAAAATCTATTAAAAGACACGAAAAAGTTCAAACTATAAATAGTACTCCGTAGTCTATGTTATATATATAACCTAATAATGATTTATGAGGTGGTACAAAAAAATCTGATCAAAGTACTAGTGTTTTTTGAAGTTTGTGTTGAGCTTTGCAGATTTAGGGGTTTCAATGTATTGTTAGCATAATACAGTTGATGGCCAAAGAAAAGTTACCATGATTTGAACGGTTCTATACTAGTTACGTAAATTGTTTGCATATTATGTTAAACTGCACGGAACTTGCTTCTGTAACTAATACTAAAAAATACCGAGACAAATTGGATAAATTCATTTATTATGTGTAAATTGAAAGATTAATAATAAGTAAATAATTTTTTTATTATAAAGAAGTTTTGAATAAAAGTAATGAAAAATTTTTATTTTAATAAAAAATGCAAGTAGTTTAAAATTATATAATAAGTTAAGGGCTCAGTAATATATGTTCGTCACTTCCGCACCTCAGAATTATTGAATATCAGATTTATTAACGTAGAAATTAAATAATTAATTTGTAAATATTTCTATGTTTCTGTTATCAACAATGCTGCGAGACAATAATACCTAAGAGTAAAAGTAAAATCAATTTAATCGCTGATTATGTATAATGCTGTTAGTAGTTTAACCGATTGATGCAGCCCATTTCTGTTCATATATATAGGATCAGATATTGTTTCTTTATAACTAAAGAAAGACAGCTCTCACTTGTTCGGTTTGTTTCAGCTACGGGTACATTTTGAAAGAAATACCCAGGTTACCGAATGCAGGCTAGACTCCGAAAATAGTCACTAAATCTGATTTTCATTGGTAAAAAATATTAACGCTCACGTATTTATAGGAATGGACAGCATTCTAACTATAGAAAAAGAGTCCAGTATTTTACATGAGACAGAATTTAATAATAGTAGCAAATTGTGTATGTTTATATTGTCATGAATAAAAATGGCCAAGTTTTTTGTTGACAAACATTACGACGGTTTAATTATAAGCGACGTATGTGCATCGCCATCTCTAACGATATCTTCGATGTTTATTTATATTTCAACAACAAAACTAGATTATAAGATTACTTATTACGGTTATTCACACTAAACATTTCTTGAAAATACAATTAAAATGTATTTGATATTATACAGTAGTTTTTTGTGGCGTGAAGAGCTTGATTGACGAGGTTTTTTTAACATGTAACATGGTACAACTATTTGTATACGTATACATTTTCCAAGACTACGGGAACAATATGGAAGTGTTCTTTAACTTCTCAAGAGGTTAAAAATTTAAGTTCTATTTCTTTTAAATGTTTATATTAAATATTCATTAGATACTGACTGCCAGTGTTAGTATTTAAAGTAGAAAGAAGTGTTATAACGACGGTTGAACATATTATTATGAAAGTCTATAGTAATTAGACGAAGCGTTAGGACGTTGGTTGTTATATTTCTTATATGTATGTGATGAGTGCATCAGTAGTGCAGCGTGATGAAGTAATCTATTGTACAATATATACTTACTGGAGGTGGTATCGTGTGGCGGTTAGGTATATTTATTTCATTAAGTTAACTTGATTTCACACTTGTAAAATATGTTTACGATTGCTTTTTTCAGGATTTTTTTACTATGTAGTTTTTTCTTTTTGGGTTTTTATCTACCAACTGAAGCTTATGAGTGACGTGTTTCTTTACTACCAAGTGTAGGTAATAAGGATAAAAAATTCGTTCCAGTTTAAAGTTTGTCTTCTTCTTTTAGAGATATTCGAAATTCTGTTAAATATATTATAGCGAATTTATATAGTTTCGCTGTCGAAATGACGGCAGGTATAACAGTATAAGCAACGTGATTTTTGGAAGTTTTTCTGTTACCTTCAATACCATCTTTCGTTTGTCGTGGGTCAAACGAAACCGTAGTACTTAAAAAGAAATTTTAGATTTTTTGTATTAATGTTTTAACAGCGGAACAATTTTTTTTACGTATAACATCGTTAACGTTTAAAGGATTATGTGCGAAATATTAAAATTAATCGCCGCTGTATGATATTGTGTTTAAAAGACTAATCATAACTTTTTTTAAGGTCAACTCTTTTTTAAATTATTCTGTTACATCGATATGCTTAATAATTTTTCCACTAAAACCTTGAAAAGTGCTTTATTAACAAGCGATACCAGTTTTGTCTTGAAGCGCGTTGATAACTAGATTTTTATTTTTAACAGAAGTTAAAACCGATTTCGTTTTAAGAATTATAAAATGATTGGATTGGATCATTGATGAACTGATTATTTAATTTTGTTCACAGAGAGCAATGTTTTCCCGGTTTTGGGTCAATTTGAAGCGTGTTTAAGGCACGCTTTGTTTTAACAAATCGCACGTTCTATCTGTTTGTTGCAGGGCCAGCATCCCAACATCGTGACTGTCAGGGAGATAGTCGTCGGCTCCAATATGGACAAGATCTTCATCGTCATGGACTACGTAGAACACGATTTGAAGAGTCTCATGGAGACGATGAGGGGAAAGAAACAAGTTTTTTTACCTGGTAAGCTCTTTTTTATTATAGGAGATAGCAAACGTAAGTAAGCAGGTCACTTGTCACTTCACCGTTCAATAGACAGCAGTTGTACACCACGACTACATCACCATTGATCCGATGTAAAGGAAGGAATTAAGACTTCTTGAATAGCCATAGTCTCAAACAAATTTGTTTGGTTTTTCAGGAGAAATAAAATGCCTGATGACACAGTTGTTGAAGGCTGTGCATCACTTACACGACAATTGGATATTGCACAGAGATCTCAAAACCAGCAACCTGCTACTTTCACACAAAGGTGTTTTGAAGGTAAATATAATATTGCCGTAGTAATGAATTGTAATAATATAAACCGACATTATTAATATTATAAATATCTGATTAAAGAAAATGACATGAATGATGGTTTGGACTCATTTCTCAAAATCTTTTTCGACAAATACGTCGTATTGATTATTTTTAGATTATTTAATTTCGAATGTTTTCTAACATTAAATACATACAACTATGTTTAATTTTTTTAAATTATAAAACCACATACTTTTTTGTAGGTCGGTGACTTCGGTCTAGCGCGAGAATACGGTTCGCCTTTACGGCAGTACACTCCCATTGTGGTGACGTTGTGGTATCGCGCACCGGAACTTCTGCTATGCTGCAAAGAATACTCCACACCTATTGACATGTGGAGTGTTGGATGCATATTTGCCGAGTTCATCACTATGAATCCGTTATTCCCCGGCAAGTCCGAAGTGGATCAACTAAATCGGATATTTAAGGTGTGTGTTCTGGTTTTGGTGTGTTTTACCTTCTAAAATATATTTTGTATGATGTATAAATAACTAAAATCATATTTTACAGGACCTCGGCACACCTTCGGAGTTATTATGGCCAGGATACAACGAGTTACCAGCAGTACAAAAGATGACGTTTGCAGAACATCCGTCGGGCGGGGTACGGCAACGTATAGGATCCGATCTTCTTTCTGAAACTGGGCTGTCGCTTCTTCAAGGATTTCTTACTTATAATCCAGCTCGAAGATTAACAGCAGATAGTGCTTTGGAACACGCTTATTTTAAGGTAAAATAAAATCAATAAACAACGAACTTTGATGAATTAACCGAAAATGTGCTATGTTTAAAAACAACATTTCACTTCGTTTAAAAACACAATGCTTGCTCCGATTTCGAGGCGATGTGTTTGTGGAGCATGTTCACTATTCACATCCTCATTGTTACTTATCGCCATATTAATTTGATTTCAATAATTACCCCTTAAAAGATAAAACACATTAAAAATAAGCTAAACAAGATTAATTAATAGATAACTTTTTCATTCACAGGAGCAACCAGTGGCGATCGAGCCGGCGATGTTCCCCACCTGGCCGGCCAAGTCGGAAGGGAACCGGCGCACGACGCACAGCCCGCGCCCGCCCGCCGGCGGAGCCGCGTATGCACAATTTGCGCGCGCAGACTCTGACGAAGCGCTCGGTTTTCAACTGCACACGCGCTCATTAAACGTAGCGCCCGGCTTCTCTCTCAAGTTCTAAGCCTAATATGAGCTTAACAATGACAGTGACATTACTAACTTTATAATACCACATCTACAATTAAAGCAAAAATGTACCACATTACGAACCTTAATATTTTGCTTTTATTGTGAAGTAGGGCCGAATGCATTTGTTGCAAAAATTGTATTTTTTCTATAAAATAACACAATTAATTTCACATGGTGTTCAGTAATAACGAGGCCGTGGATGGTGAATCGTGTTAGCTTAGAATACATATTTTGTCAATCGGAACGCAGAAACGCTGATATGGATGCTGATTTACATATGATGAGATGATATGAGGATGGCATATGTGTGGAACATCAAATTGAGCTTAGGACCATGTTTACAAGGCAAATGTTTACTAACAGTGCCTTGGAGGCAGTTAAGTACGAGTAATAAGTTAATGGTACAATGGGAAGTCTAAATAATATACTATTTAAATGCTTACGTGTTTAGTGAAGAGATTCATTACTAGAGATTAGAACACAGTCATGTGATTATTTGGTATTTCAAAGATAGGTACAAGGTTTAAATTGTTTAAAACATGTTTTAAAGTTAGTTAAAATTGGCTAACAACGGTGGACACTTATTAATAATGCTAATGTAAAAAAATTAAAACCTTAAATAAAAATCAGTGCTTGGTTTTTGGATTTACTTTTCTCAAACAAATGATTTTTAAAATAAATCACTATATCATCACTATTTGTAAGCAGTTTGCAAATTATATTAACACTGTAGACTAGTGGGTCTATACTAGGACTAAATAAGATACTGATATCGGTAAACAACAAATTGGATTGTCACATTTTATAAATCTAAAATTCTACTCATAAAACATACACGTGAGCTTAACTATTTCGTTTTCTACCGACACACCTTAATGAAAGAAGTTATATGAATCTAAAAATCCAAAAAACAAAAAAGAAGAAGATTGTTCTGATATTTACTTAGATAGTTCTGATACTTGAAAAAATATGTGTTTCCACGTTTAGAAAATATTGTATTATTTTAAATAGGATAAAGTGATTTGGTTTTCACTTATTATTTTACTATAGCAGAGAAAATTTCATAGATATTTTTTATAGCAAAATTGTTATTATAAAAATATTACGTTAAGGTGAAGATAATTTGAGCAAAATTTATATTTTTTTCTTTTTGCGATGTTTATATTACCATTGTATGCTAGGCAAACGCTATTTCTTTATTCGAGGAAGCGATTAGATTAGCGGGTCGTTTATCTAACGGTGGTCACGCCATAACAATGTGACCACATTGTGCTTGTCGTTTTCTTTATCAATATGTTAAATTTTGTTGTCCTCATAATAACGCAACTAGTGACAAAGCTGGAACATAGTTTGAATACTCTCGTTTAGTAGCAGAAATAGGTGATTATCACCAAAACGGTCTCCGGCAACAGAGACCTACCATCAATAAAATACACTTTATATCGCATTTGGCCCTGGTTTAAATATAATTGCAACTAATTTGCGAGACAAAACTTAATCTTTAGTCTTTCTTTATCATTATTGTACTTTGTGCTCGTTTGTAGTGTACTTATATTCTTGAGCATATCAATTGGATAGCAATATGTATTACAAATAAATGTAAATATAATTGCAAAAAAATGTGTAATTAAAATTATTTTACGCAAACCGCTGAAAGATTTTATTAACAATGACTTTATAGTAAATATTTTATTTTGACTTCAAGACTTCTCATTAATATTTCAATCTAACTAACATTAAAAAAAAACTAATAACTTGTTATGGGATTTGTATGAGCTGAAGGTTGTAGAACTCAAATAGGTTTTAATCCGGGAGTCAAATTATTTTTATAGTTAAATCTAAATAAAAATTAACTTAATCTAAAAAAAAGGTACTGAACATGTTTGTGAGACACATACCGTTTTAGTATTACACTATGTACTTCGGATCTTGTATTATAAAATTAGTAGTGTTACATCATGTAAACTGTGAATTGATGTAGGTATTTGTAAAATAAATTTAAATTTGTACAAAAATGTGCGCTTTTATTTTGTATATACATACTACATTACGTTATCATCAGTAATTTCTCTAGTTACAAAGCCATCAAACCAGGAAGAGAACAGTTTGCACATTACTATTTAGTTGCGGAAATTGGTGTTAGAGACCATCTCCGGCAACATAGTCTGAAGAATAAATACCAACCAACAGTAAATAAAGTATGCAATCGTGCATTAACAATAATTTTGTAAAAAATCTTTATAAAGAATTATAGTTTATTTGCAGAAATTAAGAACATAGGGCAAGTTTGCGTTGGTTTGACCTTTCAGCGTCCAGCTTCATTCATGCCCTTTGGAAGGCCAAGTAGTGAGTTGATGAGGTCTACGTTTCGTTTCCATGTTCGATATTTAGTGTTTATTAGAGCGTTCGTTTCAATGACAAACCTGCCACCTGTGTCGTCTCTATTGCTGTATGCGTTTACCATTGAGTGTATATAATGGGTATACTGAAATTAATAAATTGAAATTAATTCATATAAACACATTGAAATGTGTCAGGAAGATACCTCTTCCCATTTCATATTTAATTTTTTGCGAACACGATTTTTTAAAAACTTGGGTTACACAATTTATTTTAATCAAAATTTAAAATTAAGAACTCATGGAAATATATCATATAAATTCGTTAATGAAGTTTTGCACACAAATTATAAATTATTGCATTTTAACAAATTTGTATGTATTAACGTTTATGTACTTAAGTAAATAAAAAATAAGATAAACATTAATATTAGCTTTGTCATATAAAGTAAATATATTGAATTTGTTTGCTTAGTTGTTATATAAATAAGTTCCTTTTTAACTACATGACATTTACATTTATTTTTTCGTAATCCTTTAACCACTTCAGATAACGATAACATAACATAATTTGACACGTAAATTAAACGAAAATCATTATTTTCCCATTAACCTGATAATTTCGCCGTTGTAGAAAAATAAGCGAGCTTATAGAAAATATTACCACTAATAAAAAGTACGGAAATTATGCTTTACACAACACCACACTTTAAAATATTTGCGCATGTCGCATATAAAACATAGTTTAATTTTATAATAGCAGAAATGCGACGTTTTATATATCCATCACACACAAATTTTCTTTAAATGTATTGAAAACGCCATTTTGCAATATTATAAATTATAAAGAAATCAAATCTCTACGTTTATTTCGACCGATTCAGAAGCAAAGTTTCTCTAACCTGTTCATCAGTAACATATGGTATTTCGCCTTGTATTTCACTGTTAATAAGTTTTGGATCCATGTTAAAATTATTTGGTTTGAAGTTGTAAGCAAAAAAAATTGGTATAAAAGTTGTTATTATCACCACACATACCATGATTCGCCATGCTGTTCTCATTCTGTAACATTTTCATATTTTACTTAGCCATATTAGATTCATATAAAGCACCTTTGAGAGGAAAAGCAACTGTTTTTGTTTTAACGGATAATATTTACTAAATATACTTCATATTGCGCGTACAGGCATGTTTAATAAGATTTTATTAGTTTTTCACCACAATGCAATTTTTTAAAACTTTTGTTATAACTTTAATTAATCATAAAAGTAATGAAGAAAAAAAATCAGCGTGTGTAATAGTTTTGGATTAAGCATAAAATATTTAAGATACAACTTAAATATTGTATTACCTTAGTATCAAATAAAATATTGTTTAAAAAGCTTGTCGTTGGCGCGGAAAAATAAATTTGTTGGCACTTGTATGAGAGGTAATGGACGAATGAAAAGAGAGCGAGCGGAGCTGTCGAGTTGTGGTGGGTGGAGAAGTTAATCAGGGGTTGGGGAGGCTGGCCACCTCCACAAAGCGTTCGGGCGGAAGCGCGTTGCCTGTAGAACGGTGCACTCGACAGGCCCTGCCCTCCCCTGTACACGCAGGCTTGACATCTCGAAAATCTTCTTATATTTGTTTATATTTATATGAAAATAACTTTCATGTTGTCTTAATCTTCGCTGATGGTTTCTTGGGTCTTATATAATTAGTGGCTCTTACATTGTTCTCTCTTTTTTTTTTCTGTAAAATTCCGTATACCGTTTTTTAGTACAACGTAGAAGAACAAAATTCTATTAGTTATATAGCATTTTCTTTATTATTTTATCACGATTATTTTATATTCATACCGACTAATCACAATATTAACGGGTAGTTGGTCTGCCTTACTGAAAATCGTCAGCAATGTAATGTTGTGAAAACCGCCTAACCAGCTACTTAGTAGGCATTTTAATTATTTCTTTTATTAAAGATTACATATTTGTAACGCTTTAAAAACTTGCTTCTTCAATCCCTGACTTAAATTGTCTCTGCATCGAAATGTTTATATTATCTATGATAAGTAAAGAATCGGTCCGTGTAGAATTTATGTGGAAGACTTTATGACATTGTTAACGTATATCTATTATAAAGAGTTTGATACTTCTACAATCGGGTTTTTCAAGTTCTTTTGTGCCTAATTTTGCCCAAAGACTAAATCGACATAAATTTTTTTCTCTTCACCATTTGCAGTTAATATCAAAACATTTAATTTTTTTTGTTCACGTATTTAAATATGGGGTAACGAAAATAATTTTATGTGCAATATGTTGCATGTCATGTCGATCTTATTAGATAATAGGTGATGGGTAGATAGGTAACTCTTGTACTGATAATATGTAGTATAGTTTAATTAAAAGATTAAAAGTAGAAGTACCATGTTATCATTCACATTCATTAATAATAGTTTGATGATACTCCCGTTACTGAAAGTCATCTAAGTTCCCTACAGTTGAGAAATTGCATATTGAGTATGTATTGGATATGACTTAAAATTTACATTAATTTGTCGCTTTTGTGCAGTGGTGTGCTTATAAAACAAGCTTACATTCGAATCTACGTAACCAAAAGTTATAGTATTAAGAAATGTTTAAACTATTTTATCTTCGTCTTTGTGTTAGGGCATTATATAGATTATGACTACATAATTAAGATT
>DWMX01000310.1:0-30902 GCA_018246375.1 Byasa alcinous
CCTGATGGTAAGCAGTTACCGTAGCCTATTGACGCCTGCAGTACCAGAAGTATCACTGGCGCGTTGCCGACCCCGAACCCTTAACTTGTTTTTAGCTTTTTGGAAAACAAAATATAGATGAGTAAAATGAAAAAGGATAGCAGCGATATAAACTATTTTAATACCTCGCCTTTATGGTAAAATCAAGAATAATGTAGGCTGAAAATTCTATAATATATGAAATTGTTACTTCAAAAAATATGTTATTTTTAGTCTACAGTCAAGTTGGAATAACCATTCCTTGCCGGAGTTGCTGGCTCGTCGTAGTTAACAGTTTTGCTATACATATCCACTTAGGCTTTGTAGTGCTATTTCAAATGTTTTATTAAAAGATTTATTTTTACGATGGTAAATTTTCACTACATATCTTTGAAGGAAATTTAAATTTGGAAAATAAAATTATTTGTAATTTTTCTCAGGCAATATCGCATGACCGTCGGAAAAATAAAGTCGAAGTTAGCCTTTTCTCCTTTGTTTTTGGTTCCAAATCTTAATAACTTTTTATAGCAGCCACGCGGCGTACCTGTCGCCTGCAGCAGATGAATGGACGTATAACCAGAGGACAAGAAATAAACATGCCGCAATGCTGCTTGCCTTCAGAACAAAAACGGAAATTCAAATTAATCTGAATACTCATAATAATATAAATTATAATGAAGATACATTATTTTTAGTTTTATATTAATTATTTAGCATATGAGATAGCATGTTTTGGATTTTCAATATCTGCAAAACATATCTACTCAAGAAGAACGAAACATTTCAATGTAAATACCAATTTCAATGATAGAAATCACGTTATTCTTGCTGTAAATTGAATATATTTGGGAAATGGAGAAGGCGGTGTATTGTAGATACTTTCCTTATTCATGCACCCGTTGTCTATATGGCGTTGGCAATATTGGAGCCCTTGTGCTATCGATATGGCTTATATTATTTTCTATTATTATAGTTGCATACCGCTTTATTGAGAGGAAGGTAGAATCTTTTACGGTTTCTATATTTATCAAGGTTTATACACGAGCTAAGTATACGAAGTACACGTTTTACAAATAATATGTTAAGTAGGAACTCTTGAACATCATATCATAAATAAAAATAAAGCTAAATTAGTTATGCAATACTTAACTATTACTGTAAATAATCTTCTTATCGAGGATATTCATAACATATTTTATGTTATTGTGAAGTTTGGATTACTAATGAGGCTGGAAGATTAATGAATGGACATCAAGGATTGATTACGAATAGCTGTCTGCCTATGTACAGTACCAATGGAAATTTTACAAATAATCGTTGGTTAAAATTGGTACAAGACCGGTTGCGTCGGGAATTGATTGACTCATACGTTGCTAATACGTAGGTACCTAGTTTTGTTCAAGTAATTAATTAGTTAAAATAGAAAAGAAAAGTTTTGACAATTGATTCCATCATCGAGTATTGTCTCTAGTTCATTTAGCACAGTAAGAGTTCACACTGCATTAAGTCTTAACAAAGTTCTTGGCTTTCTGCCATAACGTTTCTACGAATAGGAAATCCAGACTTTTTAATTTGCTGACTCAAATATTCAATGAATTCATGAAAAATGCGAATCTGTCGTTGGATACAACATTTTAATAATTTAATAAACACATGCCACGAAGAATGCAAATATTATATATAAATGTTTTTATTGAAGTTTAATTAAAACGTGTCTAATAATTACAAAACATCTTTATAAATGTTAAACACATTAAAAAAACAAATTAAATACTTAAGTAAACAAACATTTACTTGCTTTTTAATTATATCGTTCTAGAGCTAAAACGCCGTATAATTGAATAATATTTTTAAATGAATTGGTAATACATTTTTATAGTAAAAGCTATTTTACAATAAGGTAGCACACTGAAAATGATTTGACGTAATTTTCAAAACTTCGCTTGGTAATCACTGTAGTGTTGTGTAAATGCAGCCAGTGCAAGTAAAGTGGTACACCGTTAGCGGATGCAACATGACAGTGGTCTGGCTAGCTGCCAGGTCACCTCGTTGATCGCCTGTTCTGCACCAAACCACAAACACAGTGTTTTTCTACAAATGCTCATTTATTAAAAAAAATCTTTCTGGAGTAAGATACTAAGTTCACATAGTTATAGGTTAATGTTTGCTCAAAAATGTTATATTTATGTTACTTACTGTTTATTTAAAGAAATTAATTTATAATATCAAATGGCTTACGACTTTCTCAAAGACAGGCAACAGAACTGCTACTCCCCAGATTTTGTGTTTGTCTATGAACAACGATGAAAACGTGAGCAACATGTTCATTTGCCTTTCTTTCCCATATAATAAACTAAAAGAATCAATAAATATTGTTTTTTAAAACAAATCGTTCCTCTCTGGTTTATCCTTTGATGAAGTAAATTTAGTATCGAAATTATTCATTACATTCAAATCAAAATTTTACCATTAATTCAATTAAACAATTTAATAATAAACAATAAGCGTGTTCGACTTTGCTGCTTTTATTGATCTCAGTTTTATTTCTAGAAAGTTGTGATGATCTTTTTTGTACAATTTTCTTGTAATATGGCGCCATTTTAGTAACACACGATAATTTTATCTGCAGTGAAATTTTTTGACGAAACCGTAAACACTGAAATTGTTTTACTAACATACGTTTATGGTAAAATTAATCGGTATTTTATTTAGTACTAACAGAACATAGAATTGAACGATTTGAATATGAAATAGGAAATTGCATATGTGGGCGGGTGGTCGGGAACCCATTAAGGTGATAATAGACGAACGGATATGATATGAGTATAGAATATTATAGACTTCAATAAATAAATACGAAGTTATTTCTTTTAAGTGTAACATAGTTATTTTATGGTTCTCGTTCTGTATAACAGTAATGAAGTTATAACAACTTTTTTATTTAACAAAGCGATTATCGGAGCAGGAATTTTATCTAATGGTAAATGTATTTACAAGTGCTAGTCGGGATGGTATGCACTATTTAGTGTTGATAGCCTAGAGACATTTTTTAAGTCTCATTATTTCAGTTAATTCTGCAAAACTAGCGTAAAACTACAAACTGGAACGCAGCAATATTCCTATACTTATGTTAATTATTTATTTTACTTATTAATATATAAAAAATTTATGAAAACTTTTTAAATTGTAAATTTTATATAGTAATAACTGCTCCAAAGTTTTAAGATAAGTTATATGAATTGTTACTATTTATGATAACCGTTAGTGTATTTTGTATTAAAAAAGCTTTTCCTTTTTTTACAATACCTTTCCTACATCACTAACATATTTTTACAAAAGGTGTTTCGGTGACTGGTTTTATAATAATACAATAAATAGTGCCTTTGCACACCATTGTTTTACTTTTTTTTTATATGTACTAAACGTATAAAAAAGCAATTTTATAAATAAGTACAAAGATTGAGTACGAGAAGCTTAAATCAATATTAATAGTAGCACAAGTATAACATTAACTGGATTAAAGCAAAGACGCTTATGAAAATAAGTTTTGTTAAGATAATCTGCATTAAACTAAAACTTTATTCACACGAACATAAGTTATAGATGCAATTGTGACGGTCGATTAACAAAGATAAATTGATATTTGAATATAATGAAGACAAATGTTATTTGAATGTTTTAAACATAACTATTTAATTTTTTCCCCGTAATTTTACAATAAGTTCCCAACATTCCGATAAACATAAGCAAGTTTTACTTCCGGGATTTTTATCTCCGGGGATGATATCATATAATGCCTAAAAACAAACACTTTTTTTGTAATAGATACTTATTATAAGGGATTATAAAAGCGTGAAAGTTAAGGGAGTTCACTAGGCATTTGTTTATATGTATTCTTTACACGATTGCTTTTGAATTTTATGAGAACAAGTAAATAAATAGTTGATTAGTATTTCTGTATTTGTATGGGTCTTTTTTGTAAACTATGATGTTCATTCTGGGCTATTAAAAAGCTTTTTTATTTCAACAAGCTGTTTTTATTTCTCTTTATGTGTATACGAATATAACTTAATAACCTTAAGTTTATTACTTACATGCACTTATTTTCATGGATATGCTAAATAGATACATAAAGATTTCTTTTTAAATTAATGAATTGTCGTTACAAATCAATACAAAATAAACACACAAAAAGAGTTTAGCAATTTTGTATACGTTTGCTACGATTATGACATACAGACGAACAATTTCCTTTCTAATCAAGTCTTGGGAAATAAATACAATTGCCGTTGGCGCATAGCTTAAACTTGAAAATGGTTACTTTGTGTGAAACAACTAAAGATCTTTTTAATATTTTCAGCTATTTTTAAAGCGTTTTACAACCACAGTTCAGCATAAATTTATATCAAAAGTCTATTATTTATTAGGTGTTGTGCCGTTCCGTTACAATTTATAAAGGAGTCAAACAATCTGACCCATTTTTACCGAAGCTTTTCATAACGACCGTGTAACGAATTTTTAAGATGTCGTTCTTTAGCTGCAAAAGGCACGGCAAGGCACTATTAAGACGATTAAGAGATTAATTGATCCTTTAAATAGAAAATGTTTCAAAGACATTTTGGCGTTATAAGCAATGATTTTAGTTACTACGAGTATATCTCGATATCACTTTACTTCAGAAATCACATGTTGGGTTGTATTCAGCAAAATATGGTTTGGTGTGACTCTTTAAATAATGTGTTTTGGTATCCTGATTAGGAACAATTGAGCAATAACAATTGTTATTATTATCAGTAAACATAAATTAACTTTGTGTAACATATATTTTAAGGAAAATGTTGTTGTAATTGTAAGTAACAAACAAACCATTTTCTTCTGCTTCATTGATTTTAATAAAGCATGTAATTAAGTATTTTATTAGTAACTTTTAAACAGATCCGATTTTCTTATCCAAACAGAATTTTCAGAGTGACTGATTCAATATCTAGCTTTGTATTTAATATCTATACAGCAAATAACGAACGATCTAAATGTGGCGATAAATTTTAATCAATAGCCCGAATGAATTTCTATCGCTGCATGTCATGAACATGAACCAGCTATGAACAAAGTAAAATATGTCTCTATATTTTCTTACATTTATAAATAACTTAATAAAGTTTCTGTTACAGTTTCAATTTGGGTGAGGGGTGCTTAAAATAAATTTACTTCGTAGGTATCATTTTTGTGTTACTAATGACTTTCCACACGCGACGTACAAGTTCAAAGTTTTCCTTAACATGTCATCTTTACACGTACATATTAAAATGTAAAAAATAGCGGGAGCCACTTGAAAAGGAAATGTTTATAAACATAGTTAGATACTGAAACATGTTAGGGCATAATGAATAACCTTATTGAAGTTCTTCTATTAACTTTCTTACGGATTTCGTAAATGTAATTTTTTTTTTATTAAAACCTGTATTTCATTCGATATATTCATTTTAATCATTAATGAATACATTTTCATATACACAAAAATATTTTAACCTATATGTTAAAGCAGCGCCTAACCGTTTCTCTTGTCTCCAGAGGTCCGATACTGGTGTCACATAAGTAGGTGAAGCTAGGATGGTAGTATTGTATTTTAAAAGTAGGTACCATCTATAATGTTAATTTAACACCATAATAACAATGAATGTTCCGTCTGTCATATATGAGACGGTCAAAGTACTCCTAACGAGCAAGCTCCTCTATTTTTCCTATAAGTTTAAAAATATATGAAATTATGGCAATTGCTTTTAATCATATTCATAACTTGCGTTGTCGATGTTATATTTTAAGGTATATTTATTGTGTCATTATTGAAATTGATTGATTGACTTGTTTATGTCTTAAGCATGACGAATTAAGCTATTTCTGAATGACTGATGACATGACGTGGAAGTGAACCTCGTTTGTTTTTAAAAGTTTTTGTAATTTTTGGGAACATGTGCTCCGAGTTGGTTATTCGCTTTTGTTAATCAATTTATTTAATAAAGACTGTAGCACCGTTGTACAATTGATTGATAATTTCTTTTATTAACTATACTTATCATAAAAGTAATAAAAAATATTTTGTTAAAAGTTTTTTGAAAATTAAATGTGAAATTTCATTGAGCTAGGTTTCAAACACGTAAAAAGGATTTTTTACCTTTTCATTTGTGTACACTAATTAAATGAAGACATTATAACATAACAATATTAATGGGTAGATTTCTTTGAAAAATTTCTTCTTTTATGATTTTATGTTTACAGATATTTATTAAAAAGGTTTTGAAGCTTATTACCTGCTAAGAATGGAAAAACATGTTTTTAGTCCGGCTAACAAATAACTCTTGTTCTTGTTAATAAGTGCCAAAGGCTAACGCTTAGGGGTCATAGCGGCCGAGGTAAGCAATAGCTCTTGAGGTTTCGTGAAACTTCAAAGGAAACATTTGTCAAAGTCTCATGAAAACAAATTCCATTGTATATGACCACAAAATTTAACACGCTTTTGTGTATTTGAACATTATTTTGTTTTTATTTAAATAAAGGCTTATTATAAAGGATCATCAACTTTCTAAATAAAACTATATATTCTTTGGCTGTCTGTATAAGTTTTTACATAACTTTTACAAACTAAATCTAAATTCCATGTAATTTTGATGAACTTATATCAATCTCGTTAGTGATAACAATGAACGAGCTCATAAGTTTAAATGAAGCTGTTACTTTTAAATGAAGTTTGTGAGCCAAGAGCACATGTGTAATTCAATTTTAACTCGCATGGTCCGTCATTTATATTGCAAAATTCGATGCAAATTACTTTAGACATTTGTGACTTTAGATTATTCACACAAAAAGTTTACTTTAGTTTACAAATAAAGAAACCTGTTATAATGTAAAATTTTGCTTTAATCTTTATTACAAGTAACCAATCAGATTATATTTTTAAAAGCTATTTATACAAAAATAAATCTCGAAATTCATACTACTACTACTATCTTCATGCAAATGTCTTACATACGTTAGACACGTTTTCATGTCATTGAGAATATGAATGTACTGGTCAGTATTATATGTACTTATATGATCTGAATATTATAATTCGTTATGGACAAATTCATCTATCGCGTTTATATTCGATATTCTCCGTTTGCCTTTCTCGAAACAATGTGTTTGATTAGTTTTTGATACGTTACGAATATACTTGTTGTAAATAAATATTATGATTCAAATAACTCTGTTGATCAAATTACAAGATAAAGAATAACTGTTTTAACACGAACTTCGTGTTTTTGGTGAGGTGTTATGGTAGTAAAAAAAGATTGTAATGATCGAAATTTGTGGATTTTTTTGTTTGTAACAGTGTACAGCTGAATATAGGCAGGTGTAATGCAACAGGTGTAATGGAAACTGCATCCAACGATTTCCTGCGATATTTATCAGGTCGTCGGTTCACCAGGCAGAGTGGATCATAATGCCACTTCATCTTAATAATACGCTGGAATATGTCATAGTTCTTGGTTCTACTACAGATCTTCACATTCCTAATTCGATCTCGTAGAGGAACATCTACAATATCTGTCACTACGAGTATAGATAGTTTGCAGAAATCTTTTATATTACTACAAAAACAAATACATTCTTGTTCGTATTATACAATAATTTGGTACTAAAATAAATTTTTTTTTTGAATTATACACATAATAAATCGTCTTTTCAAGTAGTACAAACGTAAAAATACCATCTGTTTTTTTTTTTGCAAATTCGATAAGTTTTGCTGCAGTTAATTTTGGGTGTCACTGTGGGTGACAGGTCGCCGCTGGGTGTCGGCGCGGGCGACAGCTTGTAGTAGAAACGTGATGTATAACGACGGGCGGTCGCTGTTCGTACGAAATGTGAAATATTAAAAATTTGTTGAAACTTTTTTTTTGAAAAACAATCCATTTAAATACCGATCAATGGTAAGAAAATTCCAAACTATTTTCATAGTGTATGAGAGATGCTCAATTTTTTTACTTGGATTATTTCGTGATTGACTTTAATAGATCGGACGGTGCGAACTGATCTAAAACTGAACATGACTGCTGCGAAGCGGCCGAAACGTCGAGATTTAATAAAATAAAATAAATAAACGCAATAAAATCTGTAAAATTCAGTTTTAATAAATTATTTGCACCTGTTATATTTTAGAATTCGGCCCGAAATGTCTAAGTTTTGAATAATTTAAATTTCGTAGTAAAAGTCGATTCCTAAGTTGCTGTAAACGGCTGAATCAGTTTTTTAAAGGTATATTTCAAGCCAAAATCTATTGGGAATGATCCTAGATCTGTTCTCTTTCTTCTCGTAAGATTATTAGATTTTTTCAAATAATACATAAATAGATGTTCCTACAGAAGTATTATTCCATACATACATTCTTATTTATTTTTATTTGAGTTTAATAGGACAGCGTAAGACCGATCGGGATGTGTAGCACAAGTTCAACGCTGATTATTTTATGCCTATGATTCATTTTAGATTTAAAATTTTATATTATTGCTGTACGGACTTCCGTTTGTGCCAGTGTACAAATTATACGAAAACATCAAAAACAACAGCCCGAAAACGAAACGTTTCATTTCTACGATCAACGTTTCATTTGAAGCAATTTGTGAAAGCAAATTGTTCTGAAAGTTTTTTACATTTCCGCGCTTTCCATATACGAGATAAAATGAATGTAACCTTTTTTTAATTTCCTTTTTATTTTGGGAGTGTTAGTATACGAACTTATACATCATGGTATGTTATGTATAACAAAAGCTTTTATTATGTAAATAATATTACGAGTAAACCATTTTACGCCAATAGAATATAAAAATAGTAATAACAATTACACAAACTTTTAGCAATGCCTTTCAATAGTGTCGTCTACAATACTAACAGTTAGCGATGGTAATAGTTTGCAGGCTGACTGTTTCCAATTTCAGTTTGATAATCTTTGCTATGTGTTGTCATGCTGTTAAGTCCCAAGTTTATGCAGGAAAGAATAAAGATGTAGAGATTCTTAGCTAGTTATGTGTAACGATATACTGCGTGTTTCCATTCATGAAAAAAAGGTATTGTTATCATTAAAACATGGTTTTCACGTACAATTTTACTTGAAACACATTCCGTAGGTGCCAATATTTATTTATTCAGTGCTTTTTAAAGACGAAGAAGCTGAGGTATAAGAAGATCTGTGAGGCACTCGGGAAGATTGTTCCTGAAGCGAAAAACTTTACTCCTAAAGTGTTCTCGTCCAAAGAACTTTAAAACTTTTCTGTTTCGTATAAATGTTTTCAGCTTGCACTTATCTTTACTAGCTTATCATCAAAAAAAGATCATCCAATAACAACAAGCGTACTGTAGTAGTAAAGTTCTAACTTAAATTTTAATTTTGCCAGTCCCCAAACCATTACGTTGTTTCGATTCTGATATCTATACAGTCCTTTTAATGTAATATGTTATACTCATAGTTCTGGGAAAAGTTATAGGTTCAGAATTTTATTGGATTAACAACTTAACGAAGTTCCTTATCTACATATGAATTGAGGATCGTGTCACGGATTTTCAATAGAAAATATGTTTACTTTGCAATTTTTCGGTATACAGCCTGTACAAACCACTTTCAAAGATTGTAGTAACGCATTTTCTAAATTGAACAGAAAGTATTCGAGTACCGAAACCGCGCATTGAACGGATCCGGTAACTCTTAAGTTATAAGAATATATAGTTAGTCAGTTACAAAAATAAACTTATTATCTTTATCACCACAATAATATAATTTTTGTTATTATGGTACATAAAGAAATGTTTTTAATTTCTGATTCTCTTCGATTTTTATTGTTTTCTTACTGTCTTCCTAATATCGCTTGTCAGTTGTCTTTACACGTAACTGTATCAAGGTGTGATTTGATAAAATCACAATTTTTTGTCATTGTTTATAATACATAATAGAACTGAATTAATAAGAGTATGGTTACTTTAGTAAAATTCGTTTATACAGTTTTTAAATATTGTCATATTATAATTAGAATATAGCTTTTCTTTTCAATAAAAATATTATAAGAGTAATTTTGAACATGTTTTAAATACAAAAAAATACAATTTTTTTCCATTTTACTTATTTATGTAACATATTGATGAACATATGAAGAAATCACATTGATTTTATTGAATTTGTATACAATAATTGATACAGTAATTGAATTTGGGAAAAACTTTTTAGCATTTTTCAAAAAACACTGATGAATGTTATTCTTCAAAAACCAAAACAGGAATTGAAGAAAACATTATTTACAAAAGAAAAACTTTTCCGCCTTCTTATTTTAAAATTGGATTTCATTTTAAATCATACCGTTTCGTTTCAGATAGAAGCTGTCGTCATCGAACTAGTTTTTCCAGACAATGAAGAATTTAAGATTTCGCAATTGGCAGAAAACAATACAAGGTATTTTAATGTAGCGAAAACAGATTTTGTTCTAACTGTTATTACAAAATTAAATATTGATAATACCTGCAGAAAAGTAAAAGAAATTTGTTTTTAATTAGAGATATTAGTTCGTTTGGAATATTTAGTTATACTTTTTCTGAACATACGTATACAGTAAGGGCGAGATATGTAAACATATATATGTACATTTTAGGTATATTCGCCCTTATTTAAAAAAAATATAATAAAGAATATTCTTTATAATATTTTTTTGCTAAATATTATTATTGAAAAAAGAAACATTGGAAATCTCAATGAAAGGCTAGCTTCGTTAGGATGTCATAGTTAATGCTGTGATACCATATCGAGCGTACGAAAATAGCAAGCTTTTAAAGTACCCGCTCTATATTTGTATTTAAAAAATAAATTAAAATACTTTATTTTATCCAAAATGGACTAACACTTGACCTTAATTTCATATTGCTTTAAGTGACAATGAGGCTATGAATGATGCGTGCTCGCCCAACAAACTCAGGCTCTAATATGTTGACAAGCAAAACACAGTAACGCTGCTATAGCGGCAAATTTTAAATATGAGAGCAGCAGCCTTCAAAATAAGCGAAAGCGCCTACAATGAAAATTACATGCATATTCCCTATTAAACTTAGTTATAAGCACCCTAAAATGTAACTAACATATCGTTGTAAAAAATATTTTTTACGACTCTTCCTCTCGTGTCTACCGCCGCAAGCGTGCTTTAGTTTTCTAGGTTAACGACAGTAGCACCCACTGAGGCGTGGAAAAACAAATCTAAAACAGGATAAATTATAACCTATCACGCTTACAAACAACAGTCGCTTTACTGAATACTCCTTAATATGTAAAAATGTTCACCTAATAATAACTAATTATGATATATTATTTAGAATAATTTTAATAATTTTCTTGATTTACCAAATTTTCTTATTGAAGTTTTACAACAACGATATAAAAATAATTATGCCACATATTATGTGCAAAAAATTAACGAAAATAAATATATCATTTAATAAATTTTATGCTAACAAGTTTAAAAAAGCATTAAAAGCTGCCGTTAACGTTAAAATTTGTTTAAAAAAAGAGGGCAGCTTCGCTTTGATCTGAGAAGAGTTTTTTCAGTCTTTTCACCGTGAAATTCATTAGTTTCACAAAGGTGTGGTTATTACAATGACAAAGGGTCGTTTAGCCGAAACCGTGAGGTAGATGAAGCGCAGGTTACGATGCCGATAAGGCACGAGCTACCACTATCGCCGAGATTGCTTTTTATCCACGGGTCTCGACCTCGCTGTTCTAAGCGCTCTTACCTACATCCACTGTCTTTCATATTTCTCCTGAATTAAATGTTAAATGAAAGCTTCTTGTATCTAATTTAATTAACGGCTGTTATTTAATGATCCGTAGACATTTAAAATGTTCGTGCAAAGAACAACATTCACCTGAAAATTTAATTATTTATATCGTGTTGTTGCATAGAGTTGGTGCGAATTGAAAGAAAACAAATTGTCAACATTTTATTTTTATTACGTTAGGCCGCTTTTCAAACGAGGGCTTTCACTCGGCATCTATAAATTGCTGACGAGGTGGCTGCAGTTTTGTTGAAGCTATAAGCAAATTGGATTAAGTGCTTTTCAGTGGATTATCAACCTTTGAATTCTTTTTACTTGTTCAACGCTTTTTATTTTAAATATAAAAAAGTTTTAGTAATATTTGCTATAAATTACTGATGATAAAATGTTAGGTAGCTAATTAAGATTCTTTAATAACTATTTACAGTGAAAAGGTTGTTTCAATTTGTACAAGTCCAGGTATTATTTCAACGTTTACGAGATAATTCCTACGTCACACGTACAAATTAAGCAAAGGTATCTTTAAGAAATATTTTGTAAATAATTTCCAGTCCAGTCCAGTGAAAATTAAAAACTCAGGTTAGTAAAGGGAATATGGATGGGGATATATTATAAAGGTTACTAAATATTTATTAAACTGAAATATAAATTTGTATACAAAAAGTCAGAGTATTATTAAATAAGAATACGCTAATATGAGAACATTTAAATAAACTGTGAGTGTTTAAAAACATTTAATTGCTTGCAGGTTTTCATAAAATATTTGCCATTATTGGCATTAAAAACTACTCGTCGAAGTAGCATCCCGAAAGAATAAAATTTTTAATATCGATTACGCTAGTTTAGTTTACAAATGAAATAACAATTCAAATATTTGATACGGTCATTGAATTTGTAAATGAACAAACATGTTCAATCAATTACGTATAACTTATCAAATCATCATAATTTATTAAAAACCTCTGTTACTAACCCTCCTTGTTAATTATCAAATTACAATGGCTATTTAACGTCAGTTCAAATTTAAGGGTCTGCTGATAACAAACAAGAACAATTTTAATAACTTTATTTTAAGCTAACTATTATTACTGGTAAGTGTACATAAAAGTTTATTTCTTGAGACAGCATAAATTTTATAATTTTCCTTGTTTCCATCCAAAAGTTGTTTGGAAGAAATCGGTTTTAGCGATGATATCGCCCACAGTTGGAATTATGATATGTCTTTATCTTAATATTGTGACATTTCTTTAAGTGCAATAAATAATTTATATTGTGATATAGTAATATTTAAACTATTAAAAAATTTATGTTCAGTTAAATGTTCAGCGCCAACGGAACCTTAAATTTTGACATACTTTTTCTGAGATGCTGCTATAGTTTTTTAAATTCATTGACTACGAGTATAAAGAGTGATATCGCCGATGACAGGAACTTTTAGTACATCGGCAGTCATTATTTAACCTATTTCTCAACGAAGTCGACGTTATAGCGCAAAAGTAATGTGTTGATAAGCCTGCCGGATTTTATTACTTTTCTTTACATGGATAATATTTAAAAAGTAAATGCATTTTTGAATGATAATTACAGGGATTTATTAAAATAATAAATATTGTTTATAATGTGAAAATTATGAGAAAACCAATTAGTTTGAACATAGTAAACAATTTCAAAGTAAATGACGAGAAAACAATTCAAACGCAATTGAAAGTACATTAAGAGAATCCGATAGAAATACGAATTAGGCTTCCATGTTGGTAAGTTACAAGCAGTTTTATTTCAAATAGTGGTTACGGATCGCGTGTCAACTGCTAAGTTAGCGATTGTGGCGGCGAGGTTCGTGGCATGGCGTGCTGGGCGGCAGTATCTGTACGGGCACGCGAACATTGCATTGCACAAGGCATTGTGCAGTGTTACCATAGTCCGCTTCAGCGCCACAATTCAGTTTGCACGTCACTCCGCTATCGCGCTTCCGGCATTTTCAGCGTACACGTTAGCTCGCCTATGAACTAATGTAAATATTCTGAGCGAGGGTGAACAACCCCGTAATGGACTTTAAACTTCGATTTGCAGGTTGCATTTGTGCGGTTTAAATTACTTTCGTGAGAACTAAGCACGACTAATCAGAAAAGTAAAATTTGCTTGGCGGCTGGGTTTTTTGATTCCGCGATGGTAGCTTTCACTCTGATTATATTATATATTGTAAATCAGTCGACATGAGAGCATTCCTATGTTCCAGCTGTCAACCTATTATTAGATTCTGGGCAGTCGTAAAGTAGGTGATATGTACGTTTCCTTTTTATAGAAGAACTCATATTTCGCAATACATACGAACGACATTTTAAGTAAACTAATGTAAATTTGTATTTGTATAGGACTCTATAAGTTGTCTATAACTTTGTTGTTTGCGTAACATTAACAAGTGTACGCCCACTGAATACATATCAAATGGGGATTATTCGGGCCGTGGCTTTTGACGATGGGTGTTATGTACACAACAGATAATCGCATTATTATATCCCTTTTGGTATTCTAAAGCTATAAATAGAATAAGTGACCCGTGGCCCGCGGCATGTTTGTGAAAATTATTGTTGACATTTCGTTATTACGGTACATAGAAACATTTGCGGCCAATGTGCGGACATTGATTTCACTAACAAACATTTAATTTTAAATGACTGTATAACATGGTTAGGTTCAGCATTACCCCCTGGTTATTGATTATTTCAACGTAAACTGTCTTTGTTGTGTGTGTATGCTGATTTGGCTGTACATAGTCCTGCAAAAACAGTGATCTGTGCACTACGACGTATACGTTATAAATGTATTTGCGGCGCTAGTTTGACACAGTAATTTTACTAGCCGGAACAAAGTACTCGTGTTGTATGGACACAATTGTTTAGCGGGAGAAGTAAGTGTTGGGGTGGTAGCTAGACGGTTACCGGCAACAGAGACCTAACCCGAGTAAATTATAATGTTAGTATCTTTAAGTCTAAATGGCAAATCCACAGTTAGTTATGTGAAATATTGATAAGGAGAGAACAATTTGAATTACATATTAATGTGCATGTTATTAAAATTCCAATCTAAAGAGTGTCAATAAATAAATCAATAGCTTATCAAACAGGAAGCCAACGCATCGTGTTAAGTTTAACAAGTGTGTTGATTTAAATTGAATATCTACTGTGAAAATGGTTGTGTGTTAAATCGCGAAGGTAAAATAAACACTTTACTTGGATTTTCGATTGCTTACGTGGTTGATGTGACGGTTTAGGCGACGATTACCGTAGTGAGTTTCCTTACAGTTTGTTTTTATAAAAAACAGGCTCAGCGCCGCTTTCATATCCGCGGAGATACTTTGTTACAACAGTAGAATAATAGTTTATGTTTATAATAAGATTGTGATATATTATATAAAATGTTTACACGTTGCTTAATGTTTTTTTTTTTGGAGAATACCTTAAGGTTTTTTTTGTTATTTTACGTATTAAAATATGATATTTTTATCATCGCATTTCTTATTGATATTTCTTATATTAAAGTGTATTATTTCCAATTAACGGTCCAAAAATGTTACCTGATAAACGAATCTCTGTATCCGTGTGTTACTATTCAGCAAGTATACAAATATGGTTGATCTTATATTTGGTTTTTGTATTGGGAATTATTTTAACTTCTAACTCTTCAAGTATATGTATGTGAATAATTAAAGTTTTTGTTTGTACCGGTAGTATTTTATTAATAAAAGTGACAGTTCACTGTGTATTTTTACAATCTATGTTTAAAGGAATTTTAATAGCAAGTCTCCATCATGTCTTTATGTTTACTTATACATTATTGTACATAAATAGTAAAATGCATAGAGCTGCTTTAAAAAAGTCAAATATTAATAATAAAAAAGTTGACCCATTTAGTAACAAAACAAAGACAGAATATATGAGTTAACAGCCCTGACTCGGTGGCTAGATTTAATTTGTTTCTTGGAGAGTGCCTCTTAGGCTTCGCTCCAAAGCTTACTCGACTGACTGTAGATATTTTTCTTTTATAACGGCAGCCGAATTTTTTAGGCCAAGAATACCAAAGCGATAAAAAAAATATTATTCGTTTATTGATAAAAATACTAATATATCTACAGGTAATAATAAACAAGTAATATTTAGCTTTTGTTACTCGTGGCAATCTTACTAACAACAAGCTTTCTAGAAAGGTAAAACAAAACATATTTCAACAACAAAATATTGACTGTTTAATAAATCGTCTAGTATGTCTAATTTTTTTACGACAAAGTGCTGCCTTTAACAATGAACGTATAATAAGGAATTTTACATTGTACCTTATTACTAAATAAGAGATGTTGGGTTTCGATGCTCTAGGTTATTTTATTGACAGTGTTTTTTTATATAAAAAAATTAGTTTTCACACCACTTCTTAGCGGTAGAAACATACGGTGCTTTTGTACTTAGATGGTCTTTTTGAACGCTTGATCCCTGATTCATTAGAAAATAGAAAGATCTTTGATGCCAGGAAAAGTAGTAAACCCTTTTTCTTTCAATTCTATACAAGATCTGTTACAGGCATAGTAAATATCAGAATCATAAACAAAAATTTGCTTTTCACGCTAAATGATAATAAAGGGTTATCTTGATTATTGCAATGTTATTGGAGTCTACAAAGTTATAATTTTAAGCATAATCAATACCCATTAAAACCTTACTTAGGAATGAAATACTTTAAAATACTTCACATAATTCACATAACAGTGAATTTAACTACGTATTTGTTTGTGGGCAAAATATTTTCTTTAACATCCTTAGTTTCATGCAGATATTTTATTACTTTTGATTCAAACACATAAATAAGTTAATGTCTTTATTTTAGAACCGGCCTATACACGATTATAACTGTTAAAGTAACACTCCCAGTCTATTAAAATACCTGTTGAGTGCTTTGAGGTCAAAACGTCGCGCACGGCTTTTCATTACTTGCGTGTATACGCAACGCTACAAACGAACTATGTGTGCTTTACTGGGATCTTTGACTGCATGCAATGTTTGTGAATCATGAAAGTGACCGGGACATGTAACGTTACCCCAACACGACGAAGGCAAACAACACTTTGATGTTGCCTTTACAAATAGAAATGTTTGCTCGCTTGCCGAGAATTTAATTTATTATTATTATCTATTATAGTTGGGCAGCTTTAACTCCAAAGGAATTTTACAGAATTAAACCCTTTACTGCGAATAGCAACTATAACATAAAGTTGTCTCTTTAATATATATTTCAATTTAACACTGCATCAATATTACACCGTTTCGAGGCTTTATAGTAGCCACCATTAAATATTAAATCCGAAATTTCTTTAATTTCAGACAACTTACCAAGAAATGCGTAGTTATTTGTGTAGCAACTGAAAGCACTGTATTAGTAAAAGTAAAATAAAAATATGAAATATATAAGAAATTTCAATGGGAATGTCTCAAATCGCGTAACCTTCTTTTTTTGTTATTATCGTATAAGATTACTTTTATTGCAAGGAATGTAACATATATTCCGAATAAATTTATGGATACTCGTATAATGACTTATAACACTTAACAATTCACAACGTCATTAACTTCTTTTATTTTCAAAATAAAACGAAGTAATGAATTTCAAGTTTTATGATAAAACCTAATGTTTCATTTTAATATTCGCGTAGAGGATCAATCGATCATGAGTGTAGATATCATAGAAATATTGTGAGCAAATAATAAAATCGAGTTTAAGTTAGTATGAACCAGACAGAATGGCTACGTAGACAAATTTTGTACATTGCAATATTGGAGCGGGGAACGAAATGCTTTCTACAATGGCGACCCCAGCCAGGGTATTTCAATTGCATATTTAACGAGAAGTCGCAAACTCCTCGACGCGACGAGACGAGACGGCAGCAAGGCACTTGTAATTGCTTAAACTATTTTTAGATTTATATTTACGAGTATACGTCGTTGACCGACTTGTAAAAATTAAACAGTGTAAACAGTTTCCCTTTGTTATAATTAAGTTCTGTAGTTAAATGTTATTTAATATATTATTTGTTTCTTTAAACATTTAATTATGTTGCACAATAATCGTTTCTGTATCAGTATATTTGGATACAGGATAAAGATTATTGTTATGAACAAGCACTTGTGTTAATATTCACTTGAAGCGTAGGCTGCACGTAACAAGCTTTTAAAGCCATTTACTGCTGCCGTTCCACAACGGCACCGGATCAGGAGATAACCTTAATTGAATTGTAGCAAGTTTCCGCCTGAGTTACATCATAATATTTGATTCTCTGGAGACATGTACTAACTTTTAATAAAGTCATTGGAGCGACGAGGTAAATTTTACAAACATCTACATAGTCGAGTAAGAGCGACATCTACATAAAATGTCTCTGTAAAGATTTAGCTTAAAGGTAATGTAATACATAACATTAAAATTATGTATGGAGGTTAAACAATCTTTAATATAAATCTTCACAAAGCTTATAGACTTAGCAAGGTATTGAAATTTATATATGAAGTATTTAGAGGAATAAAGTTCACTACGTTTCATTGTAGTTTTTTAACTGTACTAATTATTCACTATTCGAAGAACTCAAAGTGAAATCTGTAGAAGAATCCGAGATATGATTTTTTTTTATTTTTTGTTTCAAGGCAACGAGGACAAATGCAGTGTATATTATCCTAACAAGCGCCACATTGTCATGTCATGCATCACATACTTATCATTAAACTTCAAAAACTAAATGCTAAACGTCAAAAAGTAATATCCAGTAATAACTAAGACTTGTATAATCAGAATTTATAACTGAAGTTACAACCGAACGAGCCTCATAATGTAAGATAACTCTTGTCGTCATTTTACCAATTAAACTTTGAAACCCGGGGGGAAAAACATTAGCGAGAATTAGAACAGATTTTTTTTATATAATCTAATAAACATAAACAGTTGATTTTGTGTATGCATTAATAATTATAGTATCGTTTTTAGATGTAGTTATAATTATTATGAGTTCGTATACGTAGTTGAAAATTGTATCATTTACTGTTCTTAGAATGTGTGATGATAAATGAATTTACAACATATTTCTTGCGATCACAATCATTGACAACTTACGCAACATGAAACATATAAAATATTATGTAGATGTTAAAGAAAATACACGTAGAATTGACATAGCATATTTCTTGAATATTGTATTAAATATACATCTATCTTCATTATTCTACACAGATTTACCATATGCCTTTAGAGTTTTAACTCCATTGTTTGTAGATAAAGAAATATACTATTGACTGATAAACGTAAAAAATCATCACGTTCTACTACTGTTTAAATAGTATCATCAAATTATACTTAATAACATGTAAGAAAACTTTATTGTTCTTAATAACGATTAGAAGTATTTACACTCACTTGGTTTCCGTTACTTCATAAAATTATTCATTATTCAAAAACGCTTACAAAGAAGATTCTTTAAAGAGGCCTATGTAAATTACACTGAGTACTTTTACTTCATTCATGCGGCATTATTAAAATACGCTCCCTTGGAAGAGACTGCTTATCTTCGTCGATATAAATTATGTTTATAAGGGTGTACGGGCACCCAACCTCTCTTACATCCCCGCCCGCCCGAAGGCTGTAGGGGTCCGCCAGGCCACGTAAACGGACCGAATCTATTTTTAACCTGAATACTTGTACACGTGCTTTCAACGCAGCAAATATTAGAATATTTACGGCATGAGTCCGGTCTTAATTCTATCTACTGAAAAAGTAATTGCTTCTATTGTGTAATTTCGTTTGATTCCTCAGCAAAATGCCGCCAGGCCTTTGAGCGGGCAATTATTTACAACAAATTGTTTTTGAATGCCTGTATTATATAGATAAAGAAATTTGGTTCTTATGTAAACCAAAACATTGAAGTTAAAATAAATTTATTATTTTTATAATTGTACTACAAGTACTACTTCGAATAGGTAAAGATAAAACTTAGTGTATGTTTATTTTGAACTATGGTGGTATGGAACTTCAAAGTAATCAAAGAATTTTTAAACGACATTATGATTATTTTGTTCTTGGTTGAATATCAAAGTAATTTTTCCAAACAATTTGTATTATTTCTTTAAGTATTTTTTTGTAATTATAATACAGCCAAAAGATATAAAATAAATACAATTGAAACAGAAGTAGTTTAAAAAAATATATGTACAATACATAACGCTTATATGATTATTGATTAATTTTACTAAGTAAATATTATTTACTTCGTTAAAGATAAAAATGTGGTTTGTGTGCGATTTATTAGATGATATTCATATTTTCTTCTTTATACCGCGCAAATATCACATCTCAATTTTTTTATTCACTATCATATTGTAAAATTGATACATTTCTTGCCCTTAAAACATATTTTAATAACGGCATAGCGATCTCCTTCTCTTTGATGTTCTGAAGTGGTATAAGATTAGTGTTAAGAAATGCTCCACGCTGATGATTATAAAATTTTAGTTTAGATTTCTTTTTCATATTGACTTCTGAACCTGACCTGACCTTAGAATTCTCCAGCTACTTTTATTTTTTATTTGCTGCTATGATTTACTTTATCTAGATTTTGATATTGATCAAGAAACACCGTTTAACAAAAATTGCTTTGTCATCAATCATTCATAAAGTAATATTTAAAGAGAACTGTATTTATTTGTTCCATCGAAATCGCTTACGGCATGTGAGCACAAGGGTCGCGCTTGTTAACTCTGGAGGATATTAAATTTGTCTTTTTTTATCTTTATAATATTATTTGTTTCAAAATATATATAAAAGAAAATGTGGGATATTTTACAAATAATGTATTTATTATTTAGTTTAATGATAAAAATAATTACAATAAAAAATTTCACAAAATATATCATGTACACTGCCAATAAAAGAATTAATTCACTATAAATTCATTTTATGTCATTATACACTCGTTTATTAAAATTTTAAATGTTACACCCTATATATAATGTATAATAGGCAGAATTACAATTTTGTAGCATATACTGCCCGTTGCTTAACAGAAAATCGGCTATTGTTCATTTAAAATGGACACACAAGGTCACGGGCCGAAGATATAACAAGAGGAATGTTTCTAAAAATAACAAGCTTAAATAGTTCAGAAAATAAGCACGGGAATTTGATTGTTGGCCTTGGTTGTATGTAGGCTTCTCTCACACTAAACCCCAAGCAAGATTGTTTATCTATTAAAGCCATGCGAATGTGCGAGTTATAGCCTCTCGAATCCTTTGAGGAGTCAGCTAGGCGGGAACAGCTCACGACACTGTCGTATCATTACAATATATTATAACATACACGCACATTCATTTCCATTTTGTTGATTTTTCTATTTATTGAACAATAACTCAACTATAATGTTATGAAACATTTTAAATTGTCGTAACATTTAATAAGTTTGTTTGCTTACAAATAAATCTCGTTTGACTGAATGTCATTTTACTAGAGATTAGATTATAAAAGAAAAAAATCTAATTTCTTTTTTTTTGCTTATTTTTCTAGACTCAATTAAAAATTGTCGATAGAAATAAAGAGTGTAAAAGGGTATGGAATGAATACAACATTTTTATTCTACTGCAACCCAACAGAAATGGGGAATAGTTTCAATTTATATAGGTGGTGAGCAAATAAGTGTGGTACAAAAGATCAGTAAAGTGTACGCCGGTGTATTCAGCTTTTATGTATAATAAAAGTTACTTTGAAGTTTATTAAATTGTTGTAGTCTCTCATCTGAGGTACGATTGATTTACTATACATGACTAAGTAATAAACACACAGACAAATAGTTATTAATTCTTTTTTTTAAGAATCTATATTTTTATAATAGTACTTTGTTAAGAATTTTACAATCCTAAAGTTTACAAAAATTTTACCGATCAAACTATTAAAGTGATATATATTTTTTTATTATTGATTATTGAAGATTTTTTCAAAAAGGAATAACGGGCAGATTCAATGTTATGTAGCATTTTGCTAGACATAATTTTGTGTCTTGAGAAGATTTCAATAATATACGATAAAGCTTAGTGCAAGATTTTTGAAATAAGTTGTCTGATTCAGGGATACTCAATTTTAGATTCAAATTTCGCGGTGTTATACACAATTTGAGTATAATATTGCTTTATAGTATTTTTATCTCGCTTCTCTATTCTACATTAATTATTTAGTGTAAGACTAAATTAATTAATTTGATTGCGCATTGATCTTTATTGCAATTTTTATCTTATTTTCGATTTTTAATTTTACTGCTGTACTCCTAAAAACAGAACACAGTAATGTTTATACGAAACAAAATGTTTTCTAAAAATAACATACATTTGCTTTGTTCTTTTTTCCGAGTGAACAGTGGCAAAAAAACATTTTTGACAACACAGAAGATTGCAAAGAGTAATCATAACTTGCATTAACTTGTCAGGCCGAATTTATGATACTCTAGATTACACAGAGTTGGGTAAAAAATTATGAATATCACAAAACGTAGTATAATTCTGTGCTTTAAATTTACTGTACATACATTTCCGTAACGATAAATAGGTTTATATATAAATTTAGAGAAAATGCAAGGAAAATTGAGTTGAAGTACATTTCACTTTATACATTTATTCTCTTTTTTATTTGGGTGTAAATTCGTAACACTCTGCTAAATTTTATTTACGTGTATGTACAATAAAGCAGTCGTAAAGGCTGCGGGGAAAAATAAAACACGCAAATTTACAAGCTATATTTAAAACAGGCAAAAACAAACACGTTCTTCTTGATTAATATTTGCAGAGCGTGTTTAAGTGATGCTTTTATTCTACCACCAAGGACACGAAAATACAAATACGACACGTAAGAAACTTGTTTAGTGTTTGTTAATTTATCTGTGTTTATAACAATTACGTTAATATACATTGGCAGCCATTTTGAATTTACATTTGACTTTTCATATAAATTGTACTGATGTCGCAGTACATGCGTAAATTTATTACTTTAAGAAAGTAGGCCTGAATATCGATACAGAAGAAACAAGACATTGTATAAACGACAAGGGTAAATACACGGCAGTTACATGTAACCTGGTCACCGTGGACGTGTGGTCAGTGAAGAGGCCTTAAGGTTTGACCAGCGGTGTGGAGGTTGCTTGCTTCTATGCCTTATACCCGCCGCTTAGGAAGGCATAAAAGAAAAACGGCACATATTTTAATACTAATTAGTAGTGTGCAAACTTCCCAGTTTCAATTTAATAAACGTAGTAAATAGTAAAAGTACTGGTACATCGAGACTTAACATGTTATTTTTGCCGAGAAAAACAGCATAATCCTGTATCAGTTTTTAAAGTTTAAAATAGTTGTGTTAGCTAACCGAGAAAACAGTGAGAGTCTGCTAGATATAAGACAGTTTGACAATTTTATCGGGGTTTAATACCACAATGTTACATTACCCCCAAAAAAGTACTAAAGGCATATCGTCTTTTATATAGGGTATTTACACATTGTAGGAAACCGCCAATCAAAAGATCACCTATAGCTTCCCCAACTCCCATTTTACAGTGTAGTAAATAGGTTAGCAATTTTACAAGGCTTCGTTTTACGAGGCCTTTTAGACATATTTACATTAAACGCTTACCTAGGTGTGTACATTGGATTAGAACGATCGTAAAATATATACATATGAAACGTAATATATGTAGTCCACAAAAACCAATTAAATGTGAATGTTTTAGAAATAACTAGTTACAAGTTACAAGGAAAAATAAAATACAAACATTACGGCTATAATTATTAAAAACGTAATCAATTTTTATAACAAACTCAATTTTTTGTAGTATTTTTTTTATTTTTGATACCAAATGTTAAATAAAATATATCTTCAATTGCAAGTAGAAGACCAGGGCCATATGAAATTCAAAAATGACAGGCTCTGCGAATGACTCAGTATATATGGATAGCATTATTATTTTAAGCTATGACAGTGATGCTATAAAGTGACTAAAAATTCAACAAATACATAATTGCATATAACTAGGTAACAACCCTCGTCTAGGTTTTTAAATTAACTTAAGTGTTTTATAATACAAAACTAGTTATTTACGAAGGTCTCATAAACTATTGTAATTAATTTTTAATTAGTAAATATGTATGTTATGTTTTATAATAATTCTGGGTACAGTCATGTAAGCTACAACTTTTAATATTTTTCGAAAGTTTTATCGACTAACTAATGGCTATGTTTTTACGATTCAATAAAGCTGAATCCAAAGCACTTAAGTACGTGGTAATAAAAATAAAGTAAGGCGACCTATAATATGAAGTTTACGCGATTTCATTGTCCGTGTCTGATATTTGAAATTATTTATGTACAGCTTTTAGGGCATAAACATATTTGTTAACAGTTATATTTATAAAAAAATAATACGTGGTGTATTTATTACTTAGCAAAAATAATTGTCTTACGTTTACGTAAGTTTCATGTATTTTAAAATTTTTGTAATAGTATATAATAATAGTAAATATTAATCATTTGTAAAGAAAAGAAGAAAATTGTTATTCGTTACATAAAAATTAATCGCGTCATAACTGCCAAAACGATTAATATTTCTTAAAGTAAATAAGAAACACTACAAATAGAATAATGGCTATTGTTTTATTTAGCAAGGTAAAGTGAGGTAGCAGCGGAAAAATATTTCCAGATGAGATTGGCGAATCAATCAATGGGACGTGCCGAGCGGTGTCTATCAGAGATAGTACACATATACATATATATATATACTAGATCCCGATGATTGCTTTGTGCCGCAGGAAATTAGTTTTCCACTAGAATCCAATTCCCGTATAGACATAACTGTAGAATTTAAAAGTTCTTCCCTTATGTTACGAAGTATGATTATAATGGACAAACATTAGAATACAACGATTTGTGATATAATTAAAATACTTTTAATTTATTTCGTAATACAGACATCAACAATAACAAAGATTCTGCAACCATAGCATGTCTACCTGTGTTTCTTGTCAGTTTTATTCAGAGTTACAAACGATTGTCGAATAAAAGTGACAATTATTTGTAATCGTTTATTTGTTTATAGTCAAATGCAATCTAATAAAAAAATTGCTTGTGACATGATAATGGATATGATATAGGTACCGCCTCAAAAATCCTTAATCGTTCGCATAAGGAAACGTAAAAATAGAATCACTTTGTAAAAAGTAGTCCGTACAAAAATTAAAAACTGTTACACTTTTTAGTCGTGATATACAATTACATTGTATATAGTTTATAGATCAGAAATTATTTGAAATGCGTTACTTTCTTTTTTTTTTAGAAAAATTGTTAAGTTATATATAATAGTATAAAATATTAATAACAGACTCAAGTTCAAAATTCGCTTTAGCTAAAAAATATACTGCAGATTTTTCTTGAAAAAAATCATAAAGCGAAATTGTTGATAAAACTAGTTTATCGGAAAGGCGATAACGATTTACAACTTTTTTATCAGATCATGGCCCGCCCTTGGAGGTCATTGAGGCTTCTAATTAATTATATCTAAAACTATTTTTAGATTCGAAGGGCAAGTGTTTAGTCTTATTTTATAGAACGACTTTGAATGATTAATTAGTAGATATTATTATAAGAATTGTTGCTCACAATTACAATAAAGATGACATAAAGAACGAGTACATGCTTATACATTTTTTCATTTTCGTTAACTTGAATATAACTTTATCTCATTTTGAATTTTTTAGAAATCTTACATCGAAATTAAAATTACTGCCTTTCGTAATTTACTGATGAAAAAATAGTTTTTAAGGAAAACCCACAACACTTATTGCTAGTGAAAGTAATATCATTTGAGCTAAGCTGCTTTAAAGAGGGTAAACATTTGTAATACACTCTCTCTGTCTTTATAAACTGAAACGTTTAGTGCTTAAAAGCTTAGCTTATCTTGTGCATGACGATCAAATAGAATGGGCGATATATTCTGCTATATATGTTTTGTATATAAATGATATTTTCCACAGATTATACTTTATAACCATTATTTCGGAAAATAATTATTAGACAGATAGTAAATGAATCTTAAAAGTTACAGTCCTTAAAAATTAAAAAACTTTTAGCGATTATCACTTATCATTAAATTAAAAGAAATAATAAAGTAGTTAATATGACCATACTTAATAATACGTTCTTAGAAAGAAATTACCACTTACCATTAATATGGCCGATTTAGTTGTTTTATTATTGAAAAAGAAATCAAGCAGTTAAATTATTATTTGCAATAATAAGGCGGTATTAAGCTGAAAGAATTAAGTCATACATAGCATATAATATTTTATAAAGAAAACTGAAAAATTAAAATTGAGTAAATTCTTAATAACAGAAATAATGTGTAAAACTTGTGGTGATTGTAAAAAATTATTATTTTCACATTTAAAAAAACTATAGGCTCGATTACATGAAAAATCTAATTTTAGTTCTAATTTAAATTATCAGTTAACACAAAAAATCTAGAAAGATTTTCAACTATATTGTTTTTGTCGTTAAACCAATTGTCAAGTAAATATTATGTTTGAAGCAAATATTTCGTAAATATATACTGACAGGCAACGTGTGCGGTAAAATATTATAGTAATATCACTAAGGTATAAACCTTTCGAAACGAAAGTTACTAATAATTACACACTATTACTCGATTATTAAAGATATAGCTACCAACTAAAATGGTGTAATGTAATGTATGTGTAGTACACCACATGTACGGTAAGTTATTTTGATAGGCGAATTTAATATTTTACTTTAAAATATAACTGTTTAAATATTTTTAATATCGGTAGTGACTTTATAATTGAATTACACGAAGACATCGGTGCTAGTTTTATCATAAAACTTTAATGTCTGTAACTGGCGTCTAGAGCAATGAAATTGCAACTGTGTCGCTAGATAAAGAACTTGCCAACGGCACATTTCCACCAACATTTTAATTTTATAACAAAAGAGTCATTACATCTTTACAAATAAATAAAATGTTAGTGTTTGTTAGAAATGTCCAAATTTAAGATTATAAGTTTAAGCTAACAAACAGGCTTTTTGCTTGAGCATATGAAAGTATCGACGCAACGTACCATAAGAAATAAGATTGAACCAAAATTACTTATTTCTACAAATTTCCACGACGCATGTTTAGTTTTAATTATAAAGAAGATTTGAATTCTATTGTTAAATAGTTAAAAAAAAAACGTATAGGTATGTTGGTGGTCCAGTCATAAATTATTTATATAAATCTTATATTTTTTGTTGCTAATCGTTAGAAATGGATATAAATAACTCTGAAATTTTGACATAATTTCATATTTTACAACTTTGTTTTAGTCTCTCCAATAGCGTGCAATAAGAGAATGTTCGCAAAACTGGTTTCCAATCTTCACTAGTTCGAGGGGAACGAAAAGAAGAAAAAGCAGACAAGTCTCCCCACATATTTTAAAAATATATAAAACCAATAATTAGCTTTACAGTAGAAGCGACAATTTTATGACCTTACAAAGATGTAGATATTTTAATTCCCCGTTTCCCTAAGATTTTTATTTTCCACCATTTCACTTATCCATCTGGTTTGAAATCGATAATATTTAAAACTTTTATTTGGAACGATCCATAACAATATACCAATATTTTGTGAAAATATAGTATGATTTCCACCCATGTATAATTTTTTTAACAGACCAAATTTTAATAATAATTTTAACAAACGATTTGTACTAAAATTTAAATTAACGTTGTTAATCATTAAAAGAATACGCTAAACTTGAAAAAAAAAAACATGAGGGTTTTTGGCGGATAGCCAGTCGATTTTATCATTAAAGATTACCACAATGTATATCTACTAAATAACATAAAGGCCGTATCTCTATTTTATTTTACTTCTCCGTATTTCTATTGTAAGAAATATACCAATGTGGAGGAAAGTTAGAAATTATTAGATTACATTTATTTTATGAACTTGTCCCTGCCGTCAATATTCTTTATGGTTAAAAAGTAATTTCGTTTTAGATTTGGTTTCATTCAATCGTCATTTATTGTAACGTTACTCAATTTGTTTGTGGACTGTAGTATCAGTATAAAATATAATGTAAGTGGCGAATACATTTAGTAAATGTTTGGTACTAATGTAAGTAAAAGTCTACAAATCTTAGAATAACACAAATTTTAATTTTAAAGCTCGTTGGCACAAAAAGCTAAGTAGTATTTTTGTGTGCGTGTGTGACTAATTTTGAAGGCGCCAGTCAGTCGATTACTATTGGCAATACACACCTCACTCTGTCTGCATTAAATAACGCCCAGGATCGATTTTCGATTAGCGAGGATTTATAGTCCTGTTGATTTGTGACATTTGATTGAGGCGAATTAGCTGATTGTAGATAAAGCTTATCTTCCCCTTGACACTATTACGACTTACGCTATTATAATGTTCTAACAGAATTTAAAAAAAAATGTCTATGGGTTTCAGTTAAATTATTTCACAACGACTTTTACATAAAGGTAAATGATATAGGGCATGATTATAATTATTAAGACTATAGTTACGGAGATTTATGACTTGCGATATTTATAAACTATAATTTTCTTTAATAAAACTGCTTACGAATTGCCCCAGCATGATGTAACAATGTTTTCTGAATTTTGTTTTCTACAAATTTGTACTCTATTCTTTTCTTATACTGCTCCTTTTTAGTTTTTGGTTAAAATGAGAATTTTTGGATAGTTCTTTGTAGTTGGTAGGTTGTAGACAGCTATTTTAAACTCTACCGGCTAGTTATACTTATTGTCAATCTGCCGCTATAATAGCATTGCTCTTCTTTGAGTAACTTAAGTGACCTAGAATACAACTAAAACGTAATCAATACTTTATACGCGCTATATATAGATAAAGACGTATATAATAATATGTTTATACATATATACAAATCCTTGCTATAAAGTTAGTATAGGGTTTTCAATGATATATTTTGACAATGATCCTAGACTTACATTGCATCTCAAATTGTTTTTTTTTAATAAGTTAAGTCAAACAATAGTGTAATCAAGCGTTAGATTTGTATAAAGCAATAAGTGTTGAACATAACAAACGCTTGACAGTGATAAGTATGTAAAGTTTGGTAATAAGTTGCGAGGTCACACGTCAAGCCTTAATATCGTTAAGGATAGCCCTCACGTGATGAGAATAGAGACGACGGATTTTCTTATAATGCCAACTGAATTTAGCTGTAACGTAAGCTCTGATTGTATTACGTCTAGTAACTTGATTTGCCGGTACAGGTGCGGTAGTTCGATATGAAAAAATCATCAAACAACTTATTCAAGAGATGTATATGTACATAATCTCAGTAGTTTATTTAATTATTGCCCACATAATAACGGAACGTCACCAACTTGAAAAAAAAATTGATTTCACATTGTCTAGAATAAATTTTTTACAATCACAGGTTCTTTCTTTTTCGACATCTTGCTTCAAATGTAACTGTGTATTTTTTTTGTAATACCTTTACAAAATACTTTAACTATTTACGATTGCGAGTCGCCAGTAAAGGCAACTCAGATATACATAATTAATACTCAATAATTTTTAATAATAACTTTTTACTTATATATACGGAGAGACACCTTTTTGACCTTTAAAACTTGTTGGCCGTTGGCATTTCGTGAACTACAATATAACCACTTCTCTATTGCCCACACCTTCATTGTATGAATTTAGTCAACTAAATATCAGATTAACAATACAGTAAAATATAATGTAGTACTCTTAATGATATTTTTACATTCTGTTTTTTTTTCATTGACATCTTATATGTCTAAATATGGTAGAAAGAATTAAAATATCGTTTTAAGATTGAGGAATAACAATAAACATACTATAACAATACAATTTCATAAAGTATGAGATCTTTGGGAGAGGCCTATGTCTAGCAGTAGGGATCGATCGATTGATGAAATAAACATTAACCCGCATTCAATATCTTACAATTAACATTTTTCTTTTACGATAGAGTCTGTATCCTAACTATATTATTTACTAAAAAAGTGTGACAGGAATGTGAATTCATTAGAAGTTTTTTTTAGCAATATATAAATAATCCAATAAACACATAAACATCGTTCATTTATGTGTGTGCAACTCTAGCAGCAATAACCTGTTGCAGGGGCCGTAGCGGCGTGTTAGGCGCACTGATCACTCTCCCACGTCCCCTTCTGTGACTAGCCAGGTTTCGTGCAAACGGCACGGGTGGCGGATTGTAAGTTTAAATTATGTTTTAAGTTTCAGAATTTTTAATTAAAAATATATCGTTACGTCTACGATAAAATATTTGTATAATATTCAGTGCACTAGGACAAAGCGTAAAGCTTCATCCTTCGTAATGCGAGTAGTTGAGGATTGGATTAGCCTTTTTTTTGTTTTATTTATACTACTGTGCGAGGAGACGAGCAAGGCATTCACCTGATGGTAAGTGATACGCTTGCTCTTAACAACGTGGTGCTAGTTAAGATGGTACATACTGCACCACATTGCGCTCGTCGCCTTGAGACATAAGATGTTAAGTCTCGTTACCCCAGTAATTACACTAGCTACAGCGCCCTTCAAATCGGAACAGAGAAATGTTTGCACACCACTATTTGGCGGTTGAAATAGGAGCTGCGTTGGTGCCCATCCAGAAGGTCTCCGGCAACAGAAACCTACCACTTGGTAAAATGCGCTGCAAGGGCGTGCAGTGTGCAATTTTACTAGATTTTTTTTAAACCTTAAAATAATAAGTGGAATACGGTACTGTTGTAACATTCTAAGTAGCACCCACATACGAAAAGGTACCCCTAGTTTTGAGTTTTAGTTCGTATCCAGTAAAAATGGGTAAATATTTAATTGATTTATGTTTAAATAAGCTTTGTGTTGCAGAGGCGTGGGGCGCGGCGCGTGGCGGCGGCGCGCC
>DWMX01000311.1:0-30898 GCA_018246375.1 Byasa alcinous
AGAACTGAATTTGACGGATTTAATCACGGTTACTTATTTCATTATCCCAACATTGCGATCGCTTTGCAGCAGTCGTGGTCACGGGGGTCCGACTTTATTAAATACAGACTCTAAGAATAAATTGTTTCAAGATACATATATACATTTAGTAAACCATTGTTTCAATGTTAGATATGTAGCTGAAAATTTAAGTGGTATGGAAGCAGACGGATCAGAGATTAATAGAATCCAGTTAATTTTAAGTTTTTACTATTATCTGCATAAACAAAAAAGACAAGCTCCAAACTTGCATCAAAAAAATACTACGAAAGTAAATTTTTTAGACTGCTTTATTAATGTTATACTTACTATAGTTACACTCTCGATAAGGTACGTAAGAATTGCTAGACTTACTATATTCTTTTTTTTTATTTCACAATGCAATACGTTGCCCTAACAATTTTATTATTTTCACTGGATATACAAATATTTAACGTTTGTTTAACTACTTCAAAGGTGACTTTAATTTGTTATGTGAAGTTAGTTATCCGCAATCCTCTTTTCGCTAAATAATTAACATGTAGAGGATCCACGCCAGAATTTGTTTGCAAATTAACCAGCAAACTAACTTTTACGGGTACATTTCGTATACTTGTTATGTGGTTGTTAACGAGGACTGTGCTAATTTATCTTAAGGTCAATTAACACAAGATATTAATGAGATAAATTATAAAATGTGTAAAATACACTGAAATCAAATCGGCCATAGAGACAAAAATTATCGAATTCTGGATTTGAGTTCATAATATTTTAAGCATGTATATCAAAATATACATTGAAAATAATTATTATCAATAAAAATACATCTTAGCTCCGAAAAGCATTCCTAAGTTTCATTCATTGATAATTAATTAATTAATTCTTTGATAATGTCTAGGAAGCAATTAAAATCATAATCTTTTTTCGATGCTTGCTTTAGAGTATTTCAGTTGTCAATATACAATCATGTTTAAACTTTTAATGAAATTATCAAAAGATTTTTACAAACCTCTTTCGGCAATGAACTAAAATAAAAGTTTAACATCTATTCATACATTAGTTCTATCATTAGAAATATGAGTGTACAAACAACATATAATTTGGCATTAAATAAATACGGAAGAGCTATTTGTTTCCCTTTCTTTTATTTATCGGCAAAGGGATCGGGGAATAACATTAGCCTAATTGTAAATAGATTAATGTCACCTTTGGGGACATTCGTGTGGCGGTTAAGTGAACAATAAATAAAACGTAAGTGCCATGAGTGCAATTACAATTACAGCCAGATGACTAATTATTTAAATTGTCAAGTTTTGATTATTTAATATAGCTTAAAAAGACTAAAATAATATATGAATTCGATATCCCATTGAACGCCATAAGGTCTTCCTATTTATTATTATTAAAATAATGCAAATAGTAAAATTTAACTGACTCAGTGGCGTAGTGGTTGAAGACTTGCTTTGAAACACGGAGATCAATAGAAAAATCATGTAATTAAATCAGTAAAACATATATATACTACATCACAGTTTCACATTGATTAATATAATTGTATGATTATGTCTATGAGCGCTTATTTTTAAATTATACGTTAAAACAAACAATTTCTATTAATAAACTTGAGTAACTAAAAATTGTTAACTAATTTTATAGGTAAATTTAGAAATAAAGTAACAAGACTTAACAATAATGTGATAATTTTAAAAAAGAAAAGTATTCAAAAGGTTCGATTTATTTTACAATGGATATGCAATTCGATGCTACCAATAAATCTGAAATCAATTAACTAGAGTAGTTGTTAGTGCTTTACATTTCAAATTTATTTCCAGTAATTGCTTGTTCCGCATTGAAGGTTTATCTTTCAAAAACGTTATGGTATATTTAATGAATTAGTATCAACAAACATGTTAAACTTTTTTTAAAATTACTTACAATTTATAAACTAAATCGTTGACATACACAGCTCGTAACTTTTAGCTTCATAGAAACTGTAGCTCATTGAAGATTAATAAAATAATAACAATCTTGGTTACAAAACATTGAAAAAAAGTTTACATAAATCAAGCTAACAAAACGAATAGATGCATTAAATTTTACTTTTAATTTTACTGTCATAGGTTTTAAATGATTTTAACGAGACTTATGTTTAGGTTATTGAATAATCACGATTTCTCTAGAAAGTGAGACCATCACACCTTTGTTTCTTCATACAATCAATTTAGTTCCCAAAAACTAACCGCCAACAAATCCTTAAGCCGAATCCTTGAAAATAAATATATTCTGTCAGTGTTTTACTCCCTAAACCTATCAATACCCTGTAAATGCAGAACGGTATGCGACCGACATTGTGAACGCGCCCGCTGAGTTATGGCTGAGACGATAGTTTTGGGATAGTGACACAACAAATATATATTGCTTTTGCTTGTTTTACTATCAGTTTGTATTTTATATTTGCCTGAAAATTATCTAATATTTTGTTTCTTTACCATTTATCTAAGTTCAATAATAGACGCCTGGCCACAAATATTTAATTGGTATGATTCATTTGTATCATTGTTGTTTTGTACTATAAAAATTGTATAAGTTTTTTATACTCAAAAGATGTACAAATGCTACTGTTATACAACAAATTAATTCCTACATTATTTTAGCTGTGTTCTCTTTAACTGTTTATGAAAACAACTGAATTTTAAAAATCTATTTCTAATTTATACAAATTAAACTTTCATTTAATAACAAATACAAATATTGATAAATTTATTTCAAAATCGATTGATGTATTATAAAAAAGTCAAAATATCTTCATCATTAAATCACAGCTCAACTGGACAGCTGGATACAGGCTTCCCCCTAAGAGCTCTAACCACTCTTAACCTTCAGTAAATCACTAGTCTATTGTTTAAAAATTATTACCTGGACAAAGACATCTGAAACAAAAAAGAGAACTTTGTTATTTGTTCCAATTATTAAAGAAATACGTAAAAGAATACACAGATCCTACAGATTAACAAAGATGAAGTAAATACGCAGTGCCATATCTATAGGCGATATTATTAACGATTTAATGTTGATTTAATACATTAAGGAGAATAGAAATAAAATATATTGTACTTAAAAGATAGATTAGTTATAATCAACGGTTCTGTTCAGTTCAGTATAAATAATCGATTTAATTATTTAGCTAAATATTTGTATACGAAATCTCTAAACAGAATTAAGGTCGCTAGTCGATCAGCATTTAACAAAGATAGAAAGTATTTAAAGGCACATTAGAAGGAAATTTACTGTAACACAAAAAGAAAACTTAAGCGACAAAGGTTTTCTTCAGTTAGCTCTCACAAAAAGCTCACATCTCTGTCGTATTTCGCCCGTTGCGGTCGCATTACGACCTCTAAGCTCTCTGCTTCTTTACACACACATGCAATAATTTTGCATAACAAAGAGCACTTATGTCCGGATTTCATTTCATAAATGTTCTTATAATATGTATGTACACAGACACAACCACACAAACCAACATGATTTTTGTCATTTAGACGTAATAACCTTTTTAATTTTTACATACGTATTTCTAAAATTGCATACAAAACCTTCTGTGAGACGTTTTATTTTATAAGATTATTCATGAACTGCAAATTTTATAAATAGGTAATAGGCAATAGATATTTTAAAATATAAAAATAACCAAATATAGATTATAAATAGTTACATGTTTTATATACTTTTTAAGTTTGGCTGCAATTTTAGAGAAAATAAGTCTAAATATTTTAACAGGTTAGGTCAGATTATTAACAAAAAACACAATTTTGTTACTTTTTGTTTCCATTAAATTAAATAAAAAAAACCTTATAGTAATTTCAACAAGTTCTACTTTAAATACAATTTATTTCATTTTGTTAATTTGGGTAGATAGAACCCAAAAAATTCCACATGTAATAATAGTAAGCTAATTATTGTAGTATATTTACTCAAAGTTAACCAAAGTAAAATTTTACAGAACAAAGAGGTTAATAAATACAGATGGAGTAGTAAAAAGTCGATCTCATCGCAGTACGTTGTTTAACAAATGCAGACTTTTACGATAAATCAGCTTTATTTATAGGTTGATGTAGCACTAAGTTTAGATACCAAATATTATTACTAAAACCCACAAATCCTTGCTACACACAATCCTTACAAGTATTTCGGTGCTAAATACCAAGAAGCGGAGAGAGAAATGCAAGACACTGGCTGCTTGTCATTCCATCATGAAATAGGCATTGTAATGGGAACAGTGCAATGGGTACATTGCAATGGGCGGTTTAGATTTTGATATTATAGAAAATCATTTAACTATTATTTGATTTGAACAAATGGCATATAACCAAATCGAACCAGTTAATTCTAAAATTTAAGAAGAGCTGCACCTCTTCGTTTCTCAACAACTAAAACTTCTTTTTATTAATACCTATACGGAAACTGTGCATAAGGAAAAAACACTGAAACGTTGATAATAAGTATCAGATGCGACATTAGAGAAAACTTTCATTGTCATCGTAAACCCGGTCAAGTGTGATATGAACGAGTATATTCAGGATGCTGCGCAACTGTTTGTATTCGTTTTTTTTTTAGTTTTATAAGAGTTCAGTTTTTCATTGTATAAATATTTTTTTATCCCTCGAAAATCATAACCAGAAATCACACAATCGAAAGAACTTATAACAGTTTAAGGAATGAGGTTGTTTTTTAAAACTATCTGTAAATATCGTTTTTCACAGAAATTCTAAAACTGTAGTTAAACACTGCACCAATTCGCGAATTGTGTAAAACACTACCAATGGCACCTATAAACGCAAATAGGCATGCGACCGACATTGTGATTGCAACAACTGAGTTATTGCTGCAACGATTTTGTTTGAAACTTGGCATACAAAAATGCCATTGTAATCTGAATTTTTTAAACATGTTTTTGTTCAAACCTTTATACTGTTCTTTTAAACGTAATCTTTTATACTAACATTCAATTCAAATGATTTTTAAATATCTGTAATACCTAATATTTCTGTTGATATACTTTAAAATAACATAAAATCATGTCCATTGATATCAAGAGAGACCATATCTAAACGTTTAAATTAAGTATGCCATTTTGTTGGCCATGGAATATCAGATCTATAATCGTAAAAAGTACTAAATCAAAAATTAAAAACATAACAGAAAAAAAAAACAATTGTACTGTTAAACTAAACCAAATCGTCAATTTTTTTTCAGGCGTAATAAAACATTCGTAACAAAATTAGTTTATTTTTATAAAATTCTATCACACTTAAAACTCTGATACCGAAGATAATTATTACAGTTATCAATCTTTTCGAGTTCTAATTTACACAAGGTATTTATCAGGATTCGGCCAGAAAAAACTTTAATTTTTTAGATCGCTTCAAACACCTTTTTATATTTACGTCGCTTTCATCTATCGTTACAAGAGCTTAAGTAAAAAAGGACAAATAGGAGCGTTCTTGTTCGAGCGGAAGCTTATGTTCCCTTAATCCTACTCTTATGGATCTTTTGGTCCTCCTTGTAGATGGCGGTAAGGATTAACATAAGAGAACGTCGCTTATGAGAAAAAGTTGGAGAAGTGTAGTTCTCCAAAGTAAAAAATCGATATAACGTTGTAAATCTCACCATAACAATAAATATTTCAGTCCACGACATCTTTATAAAAACAATAACTAAATGTGGCCTACAAAAAAAATATTTTAGCTATTTACTAACGTAATGTTTGATTTGTACTATTTTACAACTAATGTCATAATTTTAAAAACGCAATAATTAATATTTGGTCATAAATTTCTAAATGATAGCAACTATTACAGAATCGTTACAAACATATAAATATTAAATAATTAAAACATCGTTGATAAACAAATGACTTGAAGATTTTTAAATAAAACATAAAATTAAGATGTTTCGTTTCGTTTATTTGTACATAACTGTTAATTGTACGTAAGAGTTAACTAAAAACTTTAATAAGTAGCGAGATAGCTATAGCGCAACGTTTGTCTAAAGTATTTAACGAGATGCAAACGTGCAAAGAATACTAGAACATACAAAGATAAAATATTTACGAAACTCTTGAGACGTCTAAAAGTTTTCAAATGTAGTATTGAATTTAACTTACGCTGCTTCATGCTCGTATTTTATACAACTGTTAGGCTTAATCACTGCTACTAAAAATAAATATAACCAACGACAAAGAAACTGAAAAGTAACCAAAATTATTGAATGTGGACAGCAAAATTCGTTATTAAGTTAACAATACAGGGCTTATCGAAAAACAGAAATGATTTTCTTTTCATAATTTGTTTAAAGTGTTTCTAGAATTTTACGGACGATACGTGTATGCACAATTTCAGCAAAAGACTAACGAATACAGTAAGATATGCAAGAAATTAGATATTTTTGCATATTTCAGAAGGCAGACTGCACATAATTTCAAACCTTTCTTGACGTCGTGGTTTATTTGAAGATTTCGGGAAAATGAAAAATTTGTGTGATGTAATTTTTAACATTAGTGGTAACGTTACTTAGAGCTCCCACATAACCTCGTAATTAGAAACATCGTTCATTTTAAAATAAATTATTAAAAATTAAAGATACATAACATATATACATTGATTGTCATTAAAATAATCACTGGTATATAAAAACGTTGGATATTTGAATGCGAAATATTTATGGACAGATCAATGCAATTATAATTTACAGGTTATTAGTTACTACCTTCTTTTATTGCACAAAAACACTTAAATAACTTTAAAGTATTCATTTTGGTTAATATATAGAAAGTTAAATTGTGTATTTGTCCATGCAGTACAAACATATAAATACACAAATAATATCTTTTATAGCAAACAACAGTTACGTCAACTTGATTGTATTACTTTTTTTTGCCTACTAATTATGTAATTTTTCTCAAAACCTGATAAATTTGATATATATTACGTTTTATTCACGGTTATAGAAATAACATAAAATTCTTTAGTAAAAAGATATTGCTTATGTAGTTCGCCTTGTACGGCGAATTACATCGACTGCTCAGTCAAAAGCTCTGCTCTTGAATTTATCACGAGGAAAAGGTAACGGGGGAGCATACAGCTTCTTTATTTTTAATGGCCTCTGAACCCATGAGAGTCAGAGATTTTTTTAATATATATGCATATATATTAGATTACGAAAGTTACATGATGCTACTCATTAATCTGTCTTCAAGTTTATTTGCATACTTATATGGACTGATTGGTTGAAACGGTACATGATTATAATTGTTTATACGCCATGTAGTTATATTGAAGTACATAATTCTTATGTGGGGAAAAACTGTTTTATAATGTTCGGACGCAAGTTTTAGAAGACAATCATTAAGATTTATACCGACTAGTTTTACATAACAAAGCATGATCGAATCCGACAAAAAGTTCCCTTATTGGCTTTCATAATATCTAACATTATTATTCATAAATTTTTTTCACTGTTCGTGGTAGATATTGCATACTTAATAAACATTGTCTTTTGTAGGGGAAGTGAACAGACTTACAGTATATGCCTTACTGGTGCCAGAGTTGATATTAAATATCAATAAATCAAAGTTGCTGTTGAAAAGAATCATAAGCCCGTGCGAGACCTGATAGCTATGTGACCGTCATTAAATGTATTGAGCGAATACACAGACAGGTGTGTGGGATTTCTGAATTAGATTGGAAATGTATTTTTAAATAAATAATCTTTGTAGCTTTTACTAAAACAAAATTAAAGAATGATTCTCATAATTCTTTGACATATAAACAAAATTAAATGAAAACAAAAATAGTACAATATTTATTAATGTTTTGAGTATGGTAATGTTTAAAAATTCTTATTAATATTTCTACTTAAAAAAGTATGCTCCTGACAAATTTTACATACAACAATAAATAAATTTATTACTTATTGTTGTGATATGCATTTTAATACATACTTTTAATATTAAATAATTCTTTAACAATATTATAACGAAATAAGGTTTTTATCTTCAATGGGCTCTAACCCCGATTTCACATCATGTTAAGTGACGATGAGGCTATAAATCGATACACACACACTTAAACAATCATCTTTTAATTATCTTTTATCTCTTAAATCACCAAACTGCAAAATGATGAAAAGCAATAATTTACTTCGAAAAACTAAAAAAACTGGCGATTACTTACGGTGACCACATAATGAAAGCGTTCCGGGTTCATTTAAAAAAAGATTCTGTGCACGATATAGCTTTTTTTCTCTTAATGTGTATAAAAGTTTTTCTTTTCTTTTATTTGTAATCGTTTTTATACTTCTGTGATTAAAGTGAATCGTGCGTAGAGTTGAACAAAACCTGATAATAATAATATTAAAAACTGGAACACTCCCGTTCTGTTTTCTTTTTTATATAACATGAAGCAATATTTTCCTTCTTTCGCATATATTATTGGTGTGAGTTGCCATACCATTAAAGATTATACTTTTCTTATAATCCTTCATTATTATTAAATCATTATTACAAAATCTTTTTTAGTAGCAATTGCCAAAGCTTCGACCTTTATTTTATATGATAATATATGATAATGCATATTTTTTACATAGATGTTACCATGTTATTTGCGTAAACTGTATCGAAGGTACTTATTAGATATTCCTGAATAACTTAACGTAAGTAATGTAACTTAGATACGCGACGCTTCTCCATTATCTACTTTATAAACAAGTCACAAGTTTGCGAAATGACATTGAGGTGTGCGGGTGTATCTGCGACCGCAACGGCTAAATTATGCGTGAAAAGGGTCCTCTTACGTCGAAACCACGGCATATTGAACGGCGAAGCGATGCTCGCAATCTTAGTAAAGTCAGAATTTCTAAGGCTTTTCACCTTTGATCAGTGTAATGGTACGTCGAAAAAAATATTCATAAAAGACAACTACTTCTTTAAAGTTCAAAATCTATTGTAAAATATGTATAAAATAATTCTCTCATAAGTGATTCTATCAACTTCCTGTTAATAAACATTAACAAATAGCATAAATTATTTCACAATATTTTATTACATGACCGCGCTGGTCTATTGGTATAAATTCAACGATTCAGAGGCCCTAAAACGTTTTTTTTAGCAAAAAATGCAAACCATCATTATTAGCAGAATCATTTTTTGCACTATCCTTGCATAAAATACTAACGATATCAAATAAAGAAAAAATATGTAATCATAATTTATTATTTAATACAATTGAAATTATAAATTTTTATCTATACTATAAAATATATACGTTAACATTAGTTTATATTCCAAGGATATATTTCAGATACATCATGATTGTGAAATCACTTTTAATAATTCAATTAACGATCATGTAAATTTCAAACCATAAGTCGCTAATTAACAAGCTTTAAATTTATTTATCTAATTTAATACTGTCTTCGGTTTACTTTAAACATTCAAGTTAGTATTATGTATTTACACTAAAGTAGTTTTATCTAAAGAAGCCTTACACTTTAGCAAATTTCTTCCGGCCTGAATAAGCATTTACTGAATTGCAATGCCTTAGAATGCGGCGTGTATTCTTATCTCATTACATTACGTCCAGCACCAATAAGGCTATGCTCTTAATTCCTAAGCTCTAGTTTACACAATTCCGCTCTTTGGAACAGTACATATTAAAGGATAATAGCGGTCCGCGGAAGCTACAGTGTGACATGTTTGTGGTATCATAAAACTACACTGTAATTAAATTTATGCATCAAATTCTATTGTCTGCTCCTAACAAAACAAATACCAAATTATTATTCGACATAAATTTTCACTTGTCGTTAAATTTAAAATCTGGAAAAAAAAATAATTTTTTTATTTGTTTTAATGAAGAGGTTACTAAAAGAATTTATAGTTTCCAAAATAATTATCACAATAATTACACCGGTAGTGATTAAAACGACACAAAAATCAAGAAACAAAAACATGGCCCCGTTCATGTGTGTGTAAATGATTAACTATTATTGGAATTCTTTACTAAAAGTATAAAATAATGGAGAAAGAATCTAAAAATTGACAGAAGCACGGTTCATTAGAGTGTCAATTGCTTTACTGTCTACCAGAAGAAAAATCAATCATTTAATAAATGTCAAACATTGAATATTTAGTAGTACCTTATACTCCAGGACTATTACTTTGTAACAGGCCCTAAGAAACATTTAACTTCTTGCAAAGCTTATTTTTATAAATTTTTAACAAAGAAATCTTTTCAAATTAAAAAGTGCTTACGGATACCTTATTAGCAAAAGAAAATATAAAAGGTTTAAATTTTATGACTTATTGAATTTGTTACAATATATTAAGATAATAATTAAAAATTAAAGCACAACCTTTTCTTATCAGTCGATGGTTACGCATTGTATTGCGAGAAGGTTGTTATTAACGGTTGTCCAAGACACAGAATTGCACATAAGAATTATTACCATTATTACATTATTAACGCTAAAGTTCATTATGTATATATCTTTTAACGAAAACCAAAAGACAATGGCATAAAAACTGAAATTGTGCCAATTGCTATTTCGACTACTGGAGTTATTCCAAAGAGCTTTACACAAACTGTAAGAGTCTAGGTAGAGCTTCATCAACACCTCTTGTATCACTAGCAGATTACTTTTTGCGTAATTAAAACCGTGTTGCTTTTCCTGACTTTCGTTTAATAATTCCCTTATTTATTTTCCATTTCGAAGATATTACTAACTTCTGAATAATAAACAAAGTAATCGCTTGAATATTTGTATAAAATTTTATTACAGATTTATATTACATTTGCTATAAGAACTACTTCAAAGTTTGCGGTTAAAAATTATTGCTCCAAATGTAACAAAAATAGTAAATATTATCTTTGTAGATTTATATATAATTAGAGACACGACAAACCAAATAATGTCTGCCACAAGAATTGTAACATTATATCATTCAATAATCATAAAGAAATTATTTAATGACGAAACTGTGTGAAGTACCTTTACTTTGTTTTGTAGTTTTTTTTTTGTAAATAAACTTATGTGTATATGTTACAAAATATTACTTTGTGCCTAAGTTTTATACTAAAAAGATAAAAAGCGCTGTACCTAGTGAAATTACTGAAGTAACGAAACTCCGTGAAACACCTTATGTTTCACGGCGACGAGCGCAATGTGGTGTAGTGTATCAGGTGAACGTCCTGCAAGTCTCGACGCCTTGTAGAATAAAAAATAGCATTTAATACCTTTTAACATTTTCTTCCAAAAAGAAAAATCTAAGAGATAATTAATTTTCATTAAAAAATTAAGAATAGGCACTTTTTTACTATTAGGTTTTAGGGTCGTAAAAATATATATTTCCGTAATATTTAAGTTTACTTTGTATGTTTGTACGTAACGGATATCGCTGACTATATAAGTAATATTTTCATAAAGTTGAATTTTAAACATTTGTGACATTTACGCATTTTATTTGGGTCTAACAATAGGTCCCGCTATGCTCAGTGTTTCTTTACGTGATCGGATCAGGAATGAGAAGATCCGCAGAAGAAAGAAGCTCTGCGGCTTATTAAACTGAAATAGCAATAGCAAACCACATAGTACGAAGATCGTATGGCGGATGACGCAGAAAGATCCTTGAGTGGAAACCGATTCGGAGAAAGTTAATTTGAGGGCCCTGGGTTTAGAAGTGAACACCGATAGGAATTGATGATCACGTACATCAGATATTACGCAACACAATAATAATTTTGGAAGAAACACAATTGGCCCCTTACGAGATACGTCTCTCGATTATGTAATCTTATTCATCCCATGGGTATCGTAAACGTCGGCCAATGCGACTAATAAGTTAGAACAATTTTATAGCCTCTGTCACACAACGATAATAAACGATCAGTAAGAAATACTACTAAAATATCTACACTAGTTTACACCTTCTACATAATTTATTCATGTAACTAAAAGTAGAAAAGGAACTAACTTTCGATTTTATGAAAACACTTCTTTTGAATTTCTTAATGGTTTAAAATTTATTTATAATCGTTTAGTTCTTGTTATACATTTTCCGGACATATTCAAAGAAGATCTCGATTACCGAGGCAAAATTCTCAAAAGATGTAGAAGACAAAGTTTATTGCTATATAGGAACAGAACTGGATATCATCAGTCGAGAAGAGTAGCTGAAGATGGAAATATTTTTCTCAATGTAAAACTCAATACAAACTCAAACTTCAATTTGAAGAATATTTACGAATAACAGCCGTTGGATAAAATTATAATCATACCCTATCATAATATTTCAATAACGTGCACTAAGAGAGTTAATTTCCAGCAGTGGATTGGTATGAGCTGATATTAATGGTATCATTTCTATTTCACTTAGAAGAGCATAACCCAATAAATACAAATTGGAATATATCAATTAGATGATAATTATTCCCGTGCATGGAGTTTGCAAATTGAATTTAGCCAACTTTATGAGGTGAAGTTTTGTGTAATTATACACGTTTCAAAATCCATTGGCTGATAGTTAACTTCTTGTTTAATATACGGTAACAACAAAAATATTTTTACTTATACGAAAATAACAAACCAGTTTCTCTTTTTTTTTTTGTATTCACTTAATACACTTTATGTAATATTAATATTTTATAAATTGTAGTACAAAATGTTACAATAATATGTAAATATTTATTCTCACTTGGACCGGAGAACAGAGATTAAATTTATACTTTATATTAAATAGTGTTCAAAATATAACAATATAGCAGTAGTCGGCGCGGCGGTCTAAATGTAAGAGACCCCGCGTAATTTTTTTTTTTTTTTTCGATGAATGATGTTCTTGCTTTGGATCACCTTTAAGACCGTCAACAAGGCTACTTCGGACCCTGGGCTCGCGGATCCGGCATCCGCGAGCTGACGTGACCCCGCGTAACGACCAGCGGCCATTTTATATAGCAGTTTTTGGGAGGGGCGCTTGGTGGCGCGGTGACATGACCTGCGCCACAATAGTGTTGCCAATAATATAAAATACATCTTACTATTCGTTACGATAACGCTAACAAATGGAATTACTATTTTTCTCACAAATATGTTTGCAACCATAATAATTTTTCCTCAACATCTAACATAGGTATGTATGTGTACGATTATAAAACATACTTTCGTTGTGCGGAATTGTGTGAATGTTTAACCCTCTACTTACACTTCTTTCCCAAGTTAAATAGCGCAGCTTCAAAAACAAAAGCTATTCATGTATTCTCCGTCGCATTTGCCATTCTCTCACGATCTTAAGACGTAGGCTAACACAAAGTAAAGTTAGCTTTTCCGCTTTTTTTTTAACTGGGAGGATTTATGATTTAAGAATACTATTTTGAATTTTTCTTCTGAAAACTTAGTCAATTACCAACTATATAGTTACATAGCAGAAACATTTTTTTTTCTAGTCGCTGTAATAACTATAGCTTATTTACCATCATCTTTAGTAATCTGTTATAAAAAAATATGTAGACGTGATTAACTCCACGTAAATTGTGTTTGTTCTTGAATTTTACACTTTTAGTTGAACGTAACAGTTATTCCTGTTGGTAATACGGACCTCGGGAATTACGCGTAAATTAGTTGAACATGGATTTGATTTGACACGTGAAATATTATACGACACATCACGGTACGCCCGTGTTACTGTTAAATTATTCATCAGAAATATAATAAAAGCAAAACAGAATTCGAATTATTCATACAAATATCAAATGTTTTATTGAGCATACTTGTAAATATACATAATGGACGAATTGTATACATATTATGTTTTTGAATTAATATTTGTATTGTTTTTATTTATTTTTTTATTACTTTTCTACAAAAAAAAGGCAAAAGATAAAAGAATCCAATTCAGGGGACAATACGAGACTTATTTGTATCTGTTGTACTTTTCAATGAAGAAATTCTTTTTTATTCGTAATGAAATACTAATACGACACACATATTTGCAACATTTCGTATAAATCGTTGCCTGCACTATTCGTATACAGATAACTTAAATTTTTAATTGATTTCTTATTTTTTTACATATAGTCTGTAATATAATTTAGATAATAAAAATTCTTTTCCACTTCGCATCTCTTAGTTATATACACAAAACGTTTTTCTGTTTTCAATCTTTAAGTATTAACTACTGAATTTTATATATGCACCACTTAATTTTATCGCAAACTACAATCCAGCCAGCATATTATTCAAATAAGGCCACTAAATAGTAATATATGCAATGGCTGCCAATTACACTTAATAGGCGTAAATCCGATCTATCGGGATTCATTAACAAATTATTTTTGAAGAGCTACGTTAATAAAATTGTGAGTTCTAACGTAGTACTTTATGCTTACACCAAAGAACTTCTAAACGAAGATTATTTTATATTTTTAAAGATAGTATACTTAAAATCTGTATAGTGAGAATAATGATTGCATGGTAGATTTAAATGTATACGGATATTTTTAACTATTATGGGATAACACAAATGAGGCAGTGATAAGTCGTCTAGATTATCTGGCTTTTCATTGATAGTCTAAACACAGCAATTCTGTTATGGCGATATATTTTTAACATGAAGGTGGTAACTATCCAGAGTGTCCAGAATCGAACTAGAGGCCGCTGTTTTACTAAGTTACTGCGCCACGAAGGCATTTAAGTTGATTAGATCATCCCGCGAAAACAGTATAGATTAACGCTTGGTATAAAATGACACATGAATACCGAACATGTCTTTTAAAATTTTTGTACGCCTCGTTTCATTCATAAGAAAGAAATAAATAAAACCTTTGTACTTTCAAAACATTAAAAATACGCATGTCGAGCACAAATTTTAATGTCAGGGCTAATGGGTTGTAATGTTCGCCATTTCGCATATTACGTCGTATCAACCACACCGTGTTGCTTATTAAATTGTAAAGCCGCATCATAACATTTTGTTCACCGCTGTCAAACGGGAAAATCCATTACGTGAAAACAAGCGATTATTTTAAATGTGTTTTGTATCAAAACATTGCAATACATTGTTATTTAATCTAAAACATTGCGAAGATATTTTAACGCTGAATTGTATTTGTATTTCAGTAACATACGTATTAAATTATTAATTCGTAATGCAGCAGGTTCTTTGGTTCAAAATTTTATCATACATTTGGTTAAATAAAATTGTAATAATCTAAATAAAAAACTAAAAACTAAGTATATCAATAAAAATATCAATCAACATATACATATGTATGCTCCGAATACAGACATATACATGGTAAAATTGCTAGAAAAAAAAAAAGCTTGCATTTTAGTCGGCACTAAATAAGTGAAATCTTTATGGAGCCTGCCTTTTAATTAACTTAAAAAACAGGTTAAAACATGAATAGATAAGTTACAATATTCTATATACGATAAGAAGTAGTGAAAATTAAACATATTGGTTAATATAAAACATGAGTTTCTTGCGCTCATTCTTCTCGGATCCGAGGCATTTCTTATGCAAATGAACAATAGATTCTAACGTTCAATAAGTAAATATGTATATATATAAATATATTCCTGTATAGAAAAAAAACTTTTACAAAACAAAACAATGTCTATTTACCTATTACACTTTTGTTAAATTTATCTTCTACCTTAATACATTTGTTTTTTGGCATACGTAAAATGCTATGAAATTAAAATGACAACATTTTATATTCATGATCTCATCATTTCCAATTACAATTTATGCAGCGGCCACTAATTTGCACACTGTGCGGGGCAAATGGGATCCAGTAGGATTTGGTCAATCGCAAATGTTGCGCTCAGTTGACCTGGTACTAAATTATTTACTTGTTATACGAGTAAGTTTTAACGAAGTTTTTAAACGCATTTCACATATATTACAAGACAGTTATTAAATTATCGGATATAGCAAATTTTATTATGTATAAGACATAAAATATATTCTATTGTCTATTTTACTAGGTATGTCGCACCAAACAGTAAGTTTGAGAGATTCCTGATTTAAAGAGCACGAAAACTAAAGCTTGGTCCTCCGTGGTGCAGCGCTTTAACTCTTGCTATTTAATATGTACGTAGCAAGTCTGTTTCAAACCATATGCGATACAGTTCGGGATAACAGAGTTTTTTTATACCGTCGTTTTGTAATCCTGCCATTATAACAGCGTTGCTCAATTCCGGCTGATCCACATAGGAGAGTCAAGTATTACGGCCGAGCACGCTTCGCCACGTTTGGGCTCTTAGTCACCAAACACCATGTAAAATTGTGATCAAACAAACACTACAATAATTGTATTTATAGTTATTGTTAACTATAAATCGCCATTAACACTCCTCCATGGTTAAGCAATTAAAGTCAACACATTACTTCCAAATAAAAGTACTGTTAGATGTAGTTAATCGTAATCCATGATTACTGAAATCTACTACTAAAAGACACCTAAATATCACCAGAACTTGAAAGGGTCGTTGCTCCTTCTAGAGGGATGTCGTCCTACATTGCTTTACAGCGGAAGTCCATTGTACTGAAAAGTAACTTTTTTTCTAACAGTTTCAAACATCTACTCACTTTATAATAGGGTGTCTTTATCTCCACATGTTTAACAAGAATTATATAAAATAGAAGTTCACTTTCAATATATATTATAAGCGAAATTATAATATAACACAATAACTTAAACAGACCGGTTTAATTTACTACTGCTTAAACTCTGCTTACTTCACACGAAGTGTCCAAATTATCTACCATGCTGTAAAAATGTAGTCTGGCAGAGGTTATAATTACATCAGAAATTATAAAATTTTCGATTGACTATTACCCAATTGCTTCTTAGTTCTTATATTTAAGAAAGTTTATAATTTTTAATCACAAAATATTTTAAATGTATTTTAAACAAATTAAATGAGCTAAACTATTAATTGTCAACAAAATATTCAGTTGTCCAAAATAAATCTAGCGTATGTGCTTGTACCGAATTGTAATCAGATTTCCAACAAGCGTTCAGTATGCAGCTGCAATAGTAAATGCTCCGTTACTACGCGGTAAGTAGAGGTATTAACTGCCTAAGAGACTGCGTCGAAACAGCATGATGTTATGAATATTTAGTATTTCAAAATAGCATTGGTTATATGTGCATATTTATTCAGAAAACTTTCCGAAAGCACATTTAAAGAGGAACACTACTTACAAATAAGTTAAAATTTAGTATAAAAGTTAAGACATTTAGCCCTATGGAAGAAAGGTTGCGCTCTAACTTTCCGTATCGTTAAAGACGACTAAGGACGAAAAATTTGTTAGCAAATAGCAACAGCTTACACTGTGAATGTTACCATCATTTTGTGCTTGTAAACCTAGTGTATAGAATAATGCAAATTCTCATTTTAGGGAGCCCATATCTATCAATGAAAAAAAAAATGTTATGAAATCTATCAGCTACATTTTTTCAAACCCTGCCTTTAAATACTTTTAACGCTTATGAAACTTTCATAGCAGTGTAAATATTAGTTAACTACATTTATAACTAATTACACATTACAGTCACATCGTCAAAGCCTACTCGACTGTGTAGCTGTAAAATTTTAACACAGTCTCAAGTATCCTCAGACGCTTAAATTACGAGTACTCAAAAGACGATTATGCAGAAAGGGGGTTTCAAGATAGGCGAAACTATCGCTTTATACTTATAAATACATTTATACAAAAGAAAAAACTAAATTGAACGTTTTGATGAAATTTTTGAAAAGGTTAAAAAGTTTTCTTGTGAGAATAATTTCTATCATTGTTAACTGCATCAGATCATAATTTCTCATAGTAAAACACGACTTCATAATATATTTAAATGATCATGTCCGTTTATCGTTTCTATGTTCTCTAAGGACAACTGAGCAACTTTACCATTATTTTCTTATTTGACTACCTATTAAAATTTATTTATTTCTCTCACTCTCGCTTTTTCTTTCTCTAATCTCGCTTCCTTGCTTATGGCTTTCTAGATACTATCAAAATACAGATTTCTGCTGCAAAACAAATAGTAACATTTTTCTTTTTAATATTATTAACATATTTGTATCCATATTCTTTTCAACATTTCCTCCAAATCCAACCATCTGTATATGTCCCATTTTGGTTACTTTTTGAACTACAGTGGTAAAACAATTAGCTGAATTCACAGAACTAAACGTCGAAATTTCTGGGATTAGCGGACTTTGCTCAGCAGCCACTAACGATTCAAGGCACGTAGGCGAAAACAGAATTACCAGCGGCAGGAGAACGGGAACAGTGCCAGCACCCATCATATTAAGACGCGATGATAATGAACGTACTGTTTCAGTTACAATATTTTCTTTGTTTCCTATTCACTATATCGCTATCAATATGTAACAAACATGTCCCTAAAAGTTTGGTACTCGAGTTTACTGCAATTTTTTTAGTTAGTGAACACAGAGAATTTTAAAAATCAATATGAGAGGGCATTTCATATCAATGAATATTAATCCCTGATCTAATAACCTGAAAAATAGATAACCGTTTTCATTAATGTAACAAATAAATGTAGCAGGTACCAACCATAAACGTTGATTTCCTTTAAACCTTTATGTAAATTCATACTTTATGTCATGCTGAGCCTGATATAAATGAAAATATATCACCCTATAAAGCAGGCCTTGGTTGTACTCGTAAAATAATGTTTGCGTCATTTTCCTGAAAACATTTCTTATCGTTTTTCCATACATAAAAATGTGGGTTGAAACAGCTTATTAAAAAAGAAATGTAAATAAAAATAACCGACAAACAATTAATCATATTGCAGTTCATACTAATTGCTTTCGAAGTTGAAAGGCTCCATTATTAAAATGTTCTGAATCGTACAATTGTCACTCGTTTAAAAGTTAAATTACTTCGGTCAGTCGTTTTTCTCGACCGGCGCTTGAATAAAACATAAGTCTTTTTAGCTGTCCTAATGAGCCCGGCTTCTTTGTTTTTCTTAGAGACTGCATAAGTTGTGAATGAAAGTGGGATCAGCAGTGCTGGCGGCGGGCGTTGGATCAAATCGCACTTCATTTGTCCGTGTCAGGCACCCGCCCCCCCGTGATGGATGACAGCCCACTGCCAGGGTCCCATAGAAGCCTGCTTTTAATTGATATAGTCATTTTTGCGCCAGCCACTACCCTTGATCAAGATTTCTTTGCTTTATTTGAAAATCGTATTATTGATTAAAGATAAGCTCTATAAATGTAACGAGTTGTGTGTATTCACAAGCATAGTTAAATTAAAAGTTATTTGTTTTTGTCGTAGAACCAGAACGTCTAAACTATATGTAGGTTAAAACAATGTATTAAAAAGGGTCCCCGCGATAAATTTTAATTGAAATTTACTCATCTCCCAGAGAACGTTTTCATTTTACGGACGACCGCACATCAGTGGCAAAATTCATGGGCTTTGCTGCCTTAAGATAAAAACGATTTTCGTTCGCTTTTACACGTTTGACTTGGCAATTATTTTATTTCCACATTTAATTAAATTTCAGTGCTACTTAGTATTTCGGCTAAAATGGTTAAATATTTTAAAATTCAATTTAAAGTAATAAGATCAATTTGCAGATATTAATTCGTCTACTAGTTCATTAATTTACAGATATTAATAATCATGATATATTTAAAAGTGTAGTAGGTATATGAAAAATACAGCTAAACATCGTGCACTAAATCACGTTTAAAAATAAAATCTTAACGAGATAACACCCAGAGCATCAAAAATGTATTAATAACAAGCTAAAAGTTCTCATTGCGATTATAACTTTCTGTCGGTAAAATAAGAAGTAACACAAAATTTGGTTCGTATGAAAATTTTAGTAATTTTATTAAGTATATCTTTTGAAATTCAGTATTCTATGTCATAAACAACTTAACATTTTTTGGTTAATTTATCTCTATGTACTGAAAATATTAATATACCCAAACTATTTTAATCTCTTCTTAAATAAATCGGTTTCTAAATCACGCATTCGAGATATCAAAAACGTTAACAAAACGTAATCATACAATGAAATAAACAACAACGTTTTTTCTTTTTAACTCGTGATTCCTAATCATCTATTGTCAGTAATAACCGTACTATTCATAAATGCAGCTAGAAGCGGATATTGTGTATTAGCACGCTATGGAAGTTACAAACCACACACAACGTTGTTGCCACGTGCGTATGCTATCATTTATATTACGTTGAAATTTCAGTAAAGTCTGTGCAATACTTTAATTTTAAATATTACCAATTAATAAACAAAATTAGTCAATGAAATTTTTATCATAACAATTGATTTTGGATTATAATAATTATTTGTGGAATACACACGTTCAATATTAAAAAAAGATCGATTAATGACAACGCTGTCAATTGCGTCATCTCAGGAATATTTTCTCTTTTCATTCATCTTGTTGAATTAACTAGGGAAGAAAGAAAACATTTGAGTTCGTTTTGGAATGTCTACGCAGGTCGCGTTGCACAACGCACATTTTTTATGCAGTAGCAGCAACGAATAGAGCGCGAAGTCTACAATTCTCGACCTACATATCCAGTAATATCAAATAAAAAAGTCAGCGAACAATTATTCACAATGGAAAGCACTTGTCGCTATGCAAGCTACTACGAAGCGCTACGACGAGCTACGCCGCAGTAACCGTAGCACGTAGCAGGAAATGGAGTTACTCTCACAGCGAGCGCAGGATTCATGCCAAAGCCACTAAATGATAATGAACGCCGTGTACATTGTATTACATATTTTCGTATAAAATTTTGGTAATTCTGTAGATCTTCTCGTGGTAACGCTATGTTGCTGGAAAACGAAGGTACGGTAACAGCAACAGAACCATAGGTATTACCGCAGTTCCTATTTCTGTGTTCCTTCCGGTTTGAAGGGCGCTGCAGTTAGTAAAACTATAAAGATTTAACTCCGTGTGTCTCAAAGCGAAGAGTATAATGTAGTGTAGAGTTCATCATTGTTACTAGCGCCACATTTTTAAAGCGCTACGTTTCATCAGGAGAAGAATTAGTGAAAGAAATATAAGTTTAGTCACATTTAGAAATAGCACAAATTAATGCATTATTTTTTTATAACAATCCACGCTCTAAAGCAACTTTTAAAGGTATTAAAAATGGATAAATTCAATCAATGAACTAATATTATACTCGTATGATACTTATTTTGTATATTAAAAACCACTTACATAATAGAGCCTGTTTTTTTTGTCGTCTAAATCTGAAAAATACAAGTTTTTTAAACTAGTTACTAAAGTATTATTTCATTTTTTTTTATTATTTCATTGCTTATGGATTGTATAGTTTTATTACCGCTATTGTTATATTAGAATACGGAAGCTGGAATAAACGAAACAAAAATAATAAATTTTGAAAATTGAATAACCAAAAAAGAAATTCCATCATAATTTTCGACTAAGTTAAAACCACATACTTTCTACAGTATTTTATTCGCGCTGTTTAAGCATGCTTTATATAACCTTTAACCGAAGCTCAACCTTTTAGTAACATACCGGGCTTTAAATACGCTGTCAAATTACTAAGGAAAATTTTAGCTAAAAGTTGAATAAACGAAAGCGGTTATCACAAATTATTTAAGTGTAACATTTCGGCTCGCGTCCAGCTGGATGTTCAGTAAATTTCGCTGAACTATTCAGGTCGAGAAAACCGCAGTAGTTCAGCTGTTCACAGCTCCAAGTTAAAACTTTTACAGAGGGGTAAAAAACATGCGTTATACGTCCCTTCACAATGCAGTAATATTTTAACTAAATACAAAAATTTTGGTGTTACTTTAAAGATCCATTGTCTCATCGACTTTTTGTCTACTTTTAAAATTGTTTACATTTACCACAACATAATTATTTATACATGAGCAGTTAATTATAATTGCGAAGCAGTCAAAAATATCACTTTTATTAGTAGTCACATATCATTTAACACACATTTATGCCTTCTGGGTTTTGCAATAATCCCCATTGTATGACTTATTGCGTTTAATATCTGAATTTCGTAGGTAGAAATCTGGAACGAAGATTAAAGTAAGGCTTTTCATATTTTGCGTCTTAAGCTTTTATGAAATCTCGAGATATAGAATATTCAAATAACAGTTATTGTTGTAGTCATTTATGAATAATATTCAATAGAGTATGTACTTTTTTTCGGAAAACAAATAAAAGTTATATTTGTTAAAGTACATAATTCTATCGCCGTAACATAATATCATTAGTTAAAATTAATAATCATTTTGTAGTTTTGTATTAGCTGGCATAAAATAAATTACCAATATTGGCTTACATGCTTTTTCTTCATCTTTGGAAAAATGATTTTTACAAAATACTATTAAATAGTTCTAAAGTCAAGATGGCAAATGATTATGAGGTGAATGAACTGGCAGTCTATGACTTATACTTTTAATCAAACTACAATTCAATAACATGATTTTTTTTTAAAAATTCGAAAATTGCGATTACAAAAGTCGTATCAGCTATGAAGAAATAATAATATTAATGTCTTCTCACCTAATGGAGTAACTTTTAATGAGTCTGTTTAATACAATAAGATGTCCACTGTAATACGAATTTATGTCAAATTTTTTTACAAGTACAATTTTGTTTCCAGCCCTGGCCTTACGCGAAACATAATTCATTTTTAATCATATCGCTCATGTTTCAGCTCACGTAATGCTGCCGACATAAAAGTTCACCACCTGCAAATTGGAAACTGTTCATGACGCTAAACATTTTTGTATGTAATTTTAAGTTTTAGGCTCATGCTTAATTTGTTTTGGTTATTTTCAATTATTTTTATGTTATAAATTAATATGTGCAACATTAACATAAAGTGAAATTAATGTTATGTTATAATATATAATACATGTTGAATATCATTTTAAAAGGCAGACTAAATGTTCAAATATTTCATGCGCGAAATCCCTCTCCCTTATTTCATTTGTTTGTATAGGTACATTCGGTATAAACATTTATCCCAGTATTTGTGTTCTAACGTTGAAAAACATTCCAAAATTCTCATTATTGTTATTTGTTTTAACGTAGGAAGTGTTTTTGTTTACAGGTAACTTTAAAACAACGGAATAGAAGGTTCAACTTCGCTCGGAGCGAAGTACCTACTTCAATACGAGTTGCCAACTTGGAGAAACTTGGCATTGAGTTATAGATTTCCCAACTGCCTTCCAAATACTTATTTGTTTTCTTCTGTTTTAGCGTAAACAAGAATATCATTTTCGATATTATATACAAGTTTGAAATACTAAGTTTTAATATTACGAGTATAATCTATACAAGACAATGTCACATTGGGCTTGTCGCTTTAAGACGTAAAAGGTTTGTATAGTTGGCCCAATAAAATGCTCTTTAATATAAAAAAACCTTTATGAATTTGCATTACAGACTGGCAAGTAAAGAAAGGTGATGAATCGAAATAACTTGTGATGATAAGTCCCTAAACCGCCTGAAAAAAGCCAGCAGCGTGACGCCGTTTTAGGAAAAAAATTTAATTAGTTAACAATAATTATTACAAAAATTTTATAAAAATATAACTATCATAATTTACATAAGTAATGTTAATTTCAACTAGTTTGATCATGTCACTTGGTGTGTTAACCACAAGGTGGAAATGATGATAAAGTTTTCCTAAAGTTCGTAGCAATCAATTAAGGTCAATACGACACCACTCGCGTGTACACTTCGGTAATGTTTCGAATTGAACGAGTGGGTCGATATCGTCCTGGTCATAAAAAGTCTCTGATCTGGGACGCGGCCGATAGTCGCCTTCACCTCCCATTACTTTCTTTTCTAGTTTATAGTCATATGTCCACGAACCACAATTCATGACTTTCTGATGGCTACTTCGCCTTTTATACTAATTAATCCACTTTATTCAGTTAAGTTAGTTGCTTCTTGAACGATTACGTAATAGAGGATTTCTTCCACTAGACTTTATTTATATATAGGCCAGTGTTATTTGTTTTGCATGAATTAAAGTTTTATTTTTTTTTCTATAGTTCTTAATTTTATTTAACTAAACAATGAGACGATCTCAACTTTCATCTAACGGTAAATGAAACGCTCGCCAATAACAATACGGAAATTATAATACTTTATCGTCTTCATTGAAAATTTACATTTTACTGAAAATTCGCTTATAAATGTAACATTACACTGTCTCATTTTAATTTTATGATTATTAATTACCTGAATCCTTAAAGATAATTCATATTATGTACTTTTTAATAATATCCATGCGTGCTTAGAATTCACCATCGAGGATTCCGGATATATTTTTGTTTTATTCTTGTGGCTTTTAAAGACACTCTAGGTCAACTGGCACCGACAGCAGAGATGTTGCACGTAGCCTGTACGAAATTATCTGCCCCGAGAGAGGGCGCCCCGGGCGGTACGAGGGAAATGTGAAAACGAAAATAACTTACGCTTGCCTTAAGCCAAGCGCCAGTATTTTTCACATTAACTTTAAGGGAATGCTAATAAAAGTGTTTATTTATAAATCCTTTGTTTACGTAACTCGTTCGTTATTTACCAATAAGCATGAGTTACAGAAACTTCTCGCTATTATATAAAAACTAATTTTAAACGTCATGTATTTCAATGCGAACGCACTAAACATTTTGACAACGATGATTTTAAAATTAAATGTGAATTCTGCACTGTTTTGACTTTCAAAGTAAAGTTGGTAAAAGTAAAATTTTACGAATATATAATCAGGGACTTAGTGCCGATAGAGATTAGAAAATACTATACTATAATAACATATATAAAAAAATGGTTGACTATATGTATTAACTTTTCGTCATGTTAAATGACTATAAGATCTAATGTGGTGAAGCCATCTCGTCTATAATCTTTGGGCTTAAATATACAGTCGGTTCACAGCTATGCTGTTATGGAAGTAAGTGAACGATATCATAAAAATAACCAAGCGGGTTCAAAAAAACATACAAATTTACTTAACCTCGGAAATGATATAGGAATCTCCATGTGGCAAGGCAAATTGATAAGTTTTAATTCATTATAATTTGTAATTACTCAAAGTTAGTGAAATAAGAAATGTATAAGACAAAGAAAGTGCGCATAAAAAGTCTAAGCCATTGATCTTAACCAGATGTGTTTATAAAAATACGTGCTCTGCAATATGACTTGTTTGTTTACTTAAATCTATGTTAAAAGGTAATGTTTAATTGTAAAAGAAAATGTTGAGAGTATAACATTATACGCAAGATACACCAGTATTTTATAAGTAACAAATGAAAAATCTTCTTCCACAGAAAACAGTGTTCCTAGCATTATTTCTGCGAACACAAACCACACGGTATTAAAACTATAAACTGTGGTTTTCGACCGATTTAAACATCCTTTACGATTCACGCCCGCTGCAAATAACTTTATCTTTACACTTTGTTGAATTGTTAGATACATACATACCAACTATGATTATTTACCAAAGTTACCGAAAAGTGTTACGTAAAATACATAAAATAAGGAAACTTAGCACATCATAAAAGATAAGAGAACTCATTTTCGCAGAAGATAAAAATAACAAAGTTTCTCGCTGGCTTTCGCCAAATTAATATTTTGACGACGTCTACCGAATGCTGTGAATAGGCATATGAAAACGGGATTCAGGTCGAATTTGCCCTTCTAATGGAGATGAGGCTTAAAAAAAACGTATTCAAATGGAAGATGGAAAAGGATATGTGTGTTTCTGACTCTCCGCTGAGACGTGCGCGATGAACTTACTAAGGTAGGTAGGTACATCCATCTGAACAAGACGGTGAACATAAAATGACTAAGTTATCGCTCTCGGAAGACATGTATACAGTCGTAAAAGTCTGAATAGCGCGTATGAAAACAATCAAGAAGTCGTCAATTTTTGTACAATTTCATTTTCGAATCAATAAAATAAGGACAATAAAATAATTTATAAATAGGACATACAACTTATTGATAATATACATAGGATAAATAAGGTTAAGGTTTCCATTGAATCGTACTATTGTAAATATCCATTATTTTCGTTATAATCGTTTCTAAAAACTGCTATCATATGCTATATATACACTGGTTGCCGTTTTTATTGTGTAATATTTTTTAGTGATGTTAGGTTTTCCTTACCTTACTGATATTTGCAGTTTCATCGCACTCAGAGCTTACGTTGTCACTTGTATCTAAAAAGTTATTTAAGTTTCCCCGCCTTTTAACGTGTTTAACCTAGTTGTGGCCTAAATAAGTAATCTCAGCCGGACGAAATTCACAACCGGCAGAAATTTTTTATAAAATTTGAATTTTACTTATCTATCCCTAACGCAACTTTTTCGTGTTAATCTAGATATTAACAATTTTTAATCGCGTATCGACATGGTAGAAAAAAGATAGGATTAGTATTAAATAATGTAAACAGCAGGAAAAAAAGCTCTGAACGATAAAATCAGGGAAAAACCTGCAAAGAAATCGTCTGTTGAAACAATTTACATGTTATCTCAATATTAAACGCAATGCATGAATTAATTAATTTGATAAGTTTTTAGTTGCTCTGTCCTTATCTATATTTATCGTATATAATACATGTATCTCAGAGCTTGACTTTCAATATTAAACAAAGATTCGTAAAAAGCATCAAGACTATCTTTGGTCATGAAAGTCACGAATGTTAAAATACTGTAAAAGGTCCCTCTGATAGCTTTACTATACTTTCGCGTACCTATACAGCGACACATATTAGAGTAAGAAAGTTCGAAATAAGCGAAGACTTCTGAATGTTAACGTGCTCTACACGCTCCGTTAAACTTTACTTCTTTCTTGATAATAAGATAAAACTTTAACAAGTAACTTATAGCATTACACCGTTTGTAACAAAATGTGAAATTTTATAAGAATTTCTACTAAACGTAAGATAAATATATTTTGTAACTATAATATTATGATCAGGTTAATAATATACGCTCTATATAAATCATCAATACATTCTTTTTTAGGAAAGAAATTAAACAATACGTTCTACAACATAATTAAAAAGGTCTATGTACATTTTGGCGAAGCTAAGTTATTATAAATGTAGGTAGTTCAGGACAATTTGTAATTTTCGTTGAATTAATTTTAAGTAAGTAGAAAGAATATACAGCGTAGTCAGGATCAATCCGGACATAATGCCCAACAGTAGAGCACACTATTTATAATATTTTACGCGTTTTGGAACTGGTTGTTTTTCTATAATTCATTTGCATTCTGTAGAGGTAAATAATCATTCGCGTGTGTTATTCCTTCCACCCGTAGTCAACAGTGCATATTTTAATGTAACAAACATTTCTTTAATAGTAATTGATGTAAATAAAAGTATTTTTTTTTTTTAAGAGAACCACAAATTTAACCGAAAAAGTGTTAGTTTAAAAAAAATAATATGTTTGTGTACTTACTTATATTGTACTTGTTGACCACTTCAAATTAAGCCATTTACTTTTCGCAATTACAGACTAACGTGTTATAAATACTCAAAGTTTACCCTTATCCTCATCAATATACTTATGTGCATGATAACATTATATACCCACCCGATTTTTATGAATCCATATATATGAATGAAATTGGATCGAGCGAATTAATAACACACGCTAAGTTTAAACGCTGTAAAAATTAGTGGGCATACCCTTTTTATGTTGAAGTTTTATTTTATATACAAGTACAGTGCTTCATAATTACTTAGATGCTTTTTTCTTAAGGTCACTTAAGTGTTTAGCTGTTCCTCTAAAAATAGGTAATAAATTGCTTTGGATTTGACATTAAGTATTCTACACATATCACCTAATTAAAAATGTATGCGTCGTGGTTTACAGCATTAAAATTCACGCAGACTTCCTACTCGAAGTTCGTATTGGGCAAAGTTGGGCGTACATAATGAATTAGTAAATTGGCGAAGACCGAATGTCACCAAGCATCACGTAACCGCCTGAAATCCTTCCATTAGACGTTGTTTACTTAGTCGACGCGCAAATCTTGAGAGGTCGACTCACGAAAATGCCCAATGAATATGCGATGACACAAACCGTACACTGTTTTTCCATTTAGATACTTTAATGAAAACTCACGTTCATAACGTATTTGCTTTACTACAAAAAATATTTGCATGCTAAATGTATTTACGCTTTTAATTAAAATAAATAAAACACTTTCAACCTTTTAAGCTGTTTAATATTTCACTCTTTACTTACTCTTAAGAAACACTTGTTTATTTAAATAGGAAAGCGTTTACTTTTTATTAATTTCAACATACTTTTTTTTTCCAAAACTAGAAGAGACAAGAAGACCATCACGTTCACCTAATGATATGTGGTTGTGCTTATCGATAACAATGAAGTGCTGTTCTCCCGTGACCATGACTGCTGCAAAGCGGTCGAAACGTCGGGAATAAACAAATTAAATAATAAACGCGATAAAATCCTTAAAATTGAGTTTTAATAAATGAAGTGCTGGTAAGTATGTTTGTGTGCACTGCACTTTGTGACCTAGTGGTGTGATTTCTCTTCATCAATAGGTACGGTTTGTGTATTGTGTGTACAATAATTTTATCTACGAGAAACAATGTACGGTTCTAATAAAGGAACTTTATTATAAATATATTTCAATATTATAAAATTAATATGATTAGAAAAGGAAAAAGCTAGATACTTAATATTGCAAACGTAGAAAAGTAATGAAATCAGTCAAAAGAAGTTTGTGATAAAAAAATCGATAACTCGCAAAGTAATGACGCACATTTAGGTCAACAATTACTAGTCGGGAAACAACATTGAAACAAAAATTAAACGTAAACTGGTTTTTAATCATTCGACGCACGACTTCATCATTAAGCGTTATTAATGAGTCTATTCCCTTTTATACTAATGTTAAGACATCAATTACAAAAAAGACAAAATCGTCGAATTAGAAATATACTTTATAAACAATGAAAGGTGTGTCTCTATCAACGCAAAGAGTACATATATAAAATAGGCCGCCATGTATGCAAAACGTTACTATGTTCCGTCTTAAAAAGCGCTATAGTCTTAAAATTTCCAAGGTAACAAGACAGCGTCTTCTGTCTGGGTCCAACGAAAATACATCATAACTATGAGCCTATTTTTATGACTCAATTAATAGCTTACCATCAGTTTTGCTCGTCTCATCGCTCCTTTGTATAAAAAATTACAAATGACTCATTATTATAAAATTTACTTTGAAATAAACGTTCGTCATAAGATAATAACCAATTTTGGTATTACCGTGATCGCACTAACGTATTACGTTTGGAGGTTTTTTAACTACCTAGTTAGCTACCGCTCTAAAATTATAAATCTTCCGCCATAACAACATTGCTGTAGTCCGGCTGTTAATTTATGGGTTATCAGTCAAAATTGCCTTGACCAGTGAGTCATAAACCACAACACTTCAACCCCGCTTTCCGGTTAAATTCACATGAAAATCAATATCATAAATAATTTTTTAATCAATCAAATTTTTTTTCATTTTTATCGTTTATTTAATTTGCTAATTTTCACCGCCTCCTATATCCAACAACTGTTTTTGTCTTTTGTTACTTAGTTCGTAAACAATAGACACAAAGGAGACATTCAAACTTAAGCGTAGTCGTAAACGTTACTAAGTTAAAAAGATTGTGATTAAGTCAATGGAAAGTTTAATTAAAGAAAGAAAATATATAAGCGATATACTTCAGAGTGCTCATTGTTTATGCAGCTCTTAATTTTAAGAGAAAAGAACACGATTTGTATTTATAAATAAGCAATGCGTTATAGTTGCGCAAGAGAATGTCTAAAAACTTTGCTCACGTCTTATAGATTAATACCTAGTCGTATTTTATCTCTATAAAAGTGTTCCCCAACAAAAATAATTTAAACTTTCCCGACATAAAATCAGTTACATTTGTTAATATATGATTGGATACGTTTGTTTTTCATTTTAATTGTTTATTCATACTTTGAGTATGTAAAAATTGTTTATTAAAATAAACTATATTGTGTGTAACATAGTGTAATACTTTTTTAATTTCTGCCTTTTAATTTTCATAACTTAACAAAGCTTCTTTACAAAGAGTGGATTGCCGTACTTGCTATGTTTGGTATATAGATTAGCATGAGCATTCTTGTAAACTTTCACCGAATAAGTCACGATCTCCTTCGTAATAGAATCCCTCGTGACCCAACAGTGGAGATATTAAAGGACCAGTTTGTCTTTAATATCTTTTTAGTCGCCTCTTACAACACACTGTGGTTAGAGTGCCGAAGGAGATGTTCTAACATGCCCATGCATGGGAATATTCTTTACTACTTAGATATTATAAATTAGTACATATTACATATTTTACAAATGACAATTTTGTAGAAAAAGAAACTTCTTTTTTTACATCTCACAAACATACACAAGAAACGAAAAAAGTTATTAAATTTAAACTAATACAAAACTAATCCAGACATAAAAGTTACAGACAAGAATTTTTCTTTTTTTATTAAATCTAATTACTTTCTGGGCAATTTATTTACAATGCTAATCAAAAAAAATGTAGTGAAGAAACTAAGATGCGCAAATATTCACTGAATTGTAAAATTTGATTTTTTTTGCAGGGATTAAAGCGTCAGTTAATGTATTAATACGTTTTTGATAATATTTAATTCAACATATACTCCCGGACACATCTATCGGCCCACCACCCAGTGTTTAAAGTTTCGACGGTGTCTAGTTAAAAATAAATGTT